>BGNK01002324.1:81386-101228 GCA_003297005.1 Symbiodinium sp. clade A Y106 | reverse complement strand
CCGCGGCAAAAAAAAAACACGCCGCGTGCATGCCCGCAGCAAAAACAACACTCGACAAACCGCGCCGCACACACGCGCAGCAATAAAAACACACCGCGCACCCGCAGCAAAAAAAACGCGCCGCGCACCCGCAGCAAAAAAAAACGCGCCGCGCACCCGCAGCAAAAAAAAACGCGCCGCGCACCCGAAGCAAAAAAGTACCCACAACAAAAAAACACTCTTACCGGTCAGGAACTTAAATTATTTGAGCCAGTTGTGACGAGCGGTCAACATGCCACAGTGGTCCAACCATGACAGAGTAATGTGCTCAACATTCAAGGGGGGCTTCCAGGCAGGCTTCAAGGGGGCTTCTAGGGGAGTCGCAATGTGTGCGAGCCAAAGCTCTTGCCAACAGCTGGCGGCGGGTGGCAGTGGCGGGCGGCACTCCAAGCCAAGCTGTTTATGACCTTAGTTTGTTGGGCAAAGCAACGATGCCGGAACTGAACCAAGGACGTGAAGCACACACGCGCCACCGCTGCAATCTGTCCGCAAAGTCACATGGGTCGAAGCTCCATGGTCTGTGCAATGGCATGTTTGGCGCTCCACTCCAAGATGTTGTGTTTGTTGCCCTCACAATTTGTGGTGTTGGTTTGTTTGTTGCTTATCAGAGCAAGCCAAAGAGCGCAGATCTTGATTTTTTTCCAGTTGGTGGTTGATGACGCAAAAATATGACATCTGCATCATTTCTCATTGACTTAGACTCAAAGACCAGAGGTTTCTTGGGCTGTTCAAAGGAACATGAGGTTTTGCCTTCAGAATTGTGCCATGGCCACCTGTAAGACCGTTGCGGCCCTTATAGTGGCTCGCAAGCGGCAGTAACACGAGCGGGCTGTCCATAAACACTCAAATGCGTCTCTGGCACAGCTACAGGCAAGACAATGGAGACGTGATTCAGGCTTGTGCGGGTCAAAGACTGAAATCCTTGAAAGAAACACAAACTGACCGCAGCCAGTGCGCACAAGGTAGCTGGTCAGCGGACCTGTTGACTTGCTGACATCCTTGGCACCTGGTAGCAGCGGGTCGTTGAGAGATTTAGAACAGGGAACAGCCTTTTCAGATCAGTTGTAGTTTATCTGAATCCACTGTCCAGAGGCTCAGTCCGGGTTCACAAGGACGATTCTGGATGGATGAAAAGGGTGAAAGATCTTGAGATGGCCAGCAAGGGCTTGGATCTTCTTGGAGTTGGTTGGAATGGCGCTTGTAGGATTTATGGCTGGAGGTCCATGAATCTGAGATCTTGGAACCAGTCCCTACTGGCCAAGCTAGGTGCATTGATGATCTTTCCGAGAACAGCATAAACTCTGCAAACCATCGTCAGCCTTGTCTCTCCGATGGTAAGCTGATCAGTGGCTCGCTGCATACTGTCTGGTGCACGCGGCCTAAATCTGCCAGACCCCTCTTGAGTGTGTCAACCAGGACGGGCGCAGCTTTAGTCTCCATGATGACCAAATGGAGGGCCGTGATTATGAGTTTGCGACCGGCTTCAGCGAGGCTTCACATGCAATTCCCCAACACTGGATCCTGTTTGATGAGGCGTAGCACTTTGAAGCCCCTCCTCAGCGAGGCTTCAATTGCCAGCCCCTCTGCCCCCCCAATCTCAATTCCAACACTAGGGTGGTGTTTGAAGCCTCTGGCGTGTGAGTTTGAAGCCAAGTTAAACGCGGCTTCCCATGCAAATCCCCAAGACTGGGTGGTTTTTGATGAGGCNAGCCTCTGGCGTGTGAGTTTGAAGCCAAGTTAAACGCGGCTTCCCATGCAAATCCCCAAGACTGGGTGGTTTTTGATGAGGCCTGTGAGGTAGCAGTTTGAGGCCGGGTTCAGCGAGGCCTCAAATCAAGAAGATCCCCATACCGCAGGCCTCGTCCCCTTTCCCAACACTGGATCCTGTTTGATGAGGCCTGTGAGGTAGCACTTTGAAGCCCCTCCTCAGCGAGGCTTCAAATGCCAGCCCCTCTGCCCCCAATCTCAATTCCAACACTAGGGTGGTGTTTGAAGCCTCTGGCGTGTGAGTTTGAAGCCAAGTTAAACGCGGCTTCCCATGCAAATCCCCAAGACTGGGTGGTTTTTGATGAGGCNCCCATACCGCAGGCCTCGTCCCCTCCAAATTTAAGGAGAGGCTTCATAATGACTGGCAACTTGTTCATGCTTGCTTGTGCCGTTTCTTTGGTTGCCGATCTTGCACGTGTGATATCCCAATCGCGATTGGAGGTGTTAGCAACTGCTCCCTCGCTGAGGTGATGCAGAGTGTATAAGAGGTACAGGTACTCTTTGCACCTTTGGCCTTGAGTTGTCTGACTCCCTGAGCTCACACTGTAAGGCTACTCACCTCCAGCAGGTGGTTCGCCTGCCTGGCTTTTTGATTTATCTTGTCCTTCGAGNTTGCACCTTTGGCCTTGAGTTGTCTGACTCCCTGAGCTCACACTGTAAGGCTACTCACCTCCAGCAGGTGGTTCGCCTGCCTGGCTTTTTGATTTATCTTGTCCTTCGAGGCATCTCGCCCCTGTCACGGCAAGAATATTTGGGGGGCTGCTTTCGGGCCTTGCTTGATCACAGCCGGGTCGTTCTGTTCACTTGGCCTTCCACACCATTGTTCACCTTGCCGCGAGTGCCTATCGGGGTCTGCCAGTTGCGCTGCCAGTCCTGTGTTTGATCGGCTGCAGTGTTGCAAACAGCACCTTCTCGGGCCCCTCAGTTTCTGTGAGTTGGCCAGCCATCTGCATTGGACTTGTGGACTGTGGTGTGCACAACAGTGTGTTGGGAACGGCTTCGAAGGGGTTGATCGTTGTCCGATGGGACTAGAACGGCGGCCGGAGCCCTGCTTTGGCTGAGTGCCGACTCTTCTTTGTGCCGCTGAAGTGCTCAGGTTGACGGACTGAACGGTCTTCGGCTGGCAAGGTCCGCCTGCCGCATCCTGTAGTTGGACATTTGCTGGACTTTGCTGAAAGGGTGTTTCACGCTTTTAATTGTGTTGCTTCAGCTTTCTTCTTGGTGCCTTTGTTGCTTGTTAGGACCGAATGCGGAGCCGCCGTCGACGAGGCCTGTACACGCCAAAAAGACAGGAGTAACTGTGCTGCCATTGAGGCCAAATCATGTGTGGCATAGAAATTTCTCCCAGCGGATGAGCAGGTCCGGCAGCACTTCGGCAAAGGTGCAAACGTATCTCCTTTTGCAGAAGACTCATGTTGCGTCATTCGTTCAGTTGGGGTATAGACTGGTAATTCATTGATTGGACGGAATCATAGGATGCTGACACCGCTGCGGAATGTGAATGCATCTTGGAAAACCATTGGCGCGAAAGTGTGGACCGTGGATGGTTTCTGAACTTTTCAGCTGTGCTGCCACTGAACGGCCGGATTGCCATCATCAATTAGTGTGCACTTGCTCAATTTCTTGTCTTTGTTCAGTTCTGTTTTCTTCAATTTCCACCCACCGGGTGGTAAAAGTTACTCTAAGTTGTTCGGCTTTCTACTGTATACCGGGAGAGAGAAGTGCTAGCTTGGTGAGTCAAGCCAATGTTTCGTCGGCTGTCCTAGCTTCTAGAAACAATGTACGCCCGTCGTGGCTGTACACCTTTGCTTTGTGGTAATGATGAGCCAGTGACCTGTACGGCAAAGTTCAAACGGAGACTACCTATTCTTTTCGAGTTCATAGTGAATTTGCTAAGCTGTTGTTGAGACGAGGACGGGTAAATCTTCGGAAGGACGAATCTTCGTAACGCGAAGCTGTAAGAAGTTTCGTTGGCGGGGTGTTGAAGGTTTTGCCCTCCTAAGATCCGCTGTCACATCATGTGACTGTTTGCGCGGTTTCACATTGGACTCTCGCATACTCCGGAGGCATCTTCAGGAAGCCAAGACCGTGGGGCAGTGGGGTAGCTCCTCGAGCTGGTGGTGAAGAAGGTGAAGTTCCTTTCAGTCGGGGGCGGGGCAGCACAAGCAATCAAGAGCACCATGAAAGCAATAACGCCAGTGCCCGAGCAAACCTCAGGATCGTGTTCAACTACGGAAAATGATGCTGTGTTTGACGCACTTATCAATTCGCTTTTGCCTTTTGTATTGCAAATGGGATAGAAAAGGCGTGGAAGCGCATTGACACGTAGATGCAAAACGCATAGCCTGTAGTCTTTCAGGCCACATGCACTGCTTGGGAAGTTTTGTGTTGCTATGTCATTACGTGCCAGTTCCTTATTTGAACGGCTGTTGCTCTGCCTTTCATGTTTGTGGCTGCCTTCACGACTTTCTGCCTCCCTTTCCTGCTGCGGTGGCCANTCCTTATTTGAACGGCTGTTGCTCTGCCTTTCATGTTTGTGGCTGCCTTCACGACTTTCTGCCTCCCTTTCCTGCTGCGGTGGCCAGTGGTAAAATCTGGTAAAAGCTTTCCGTCTCATGATGACTCCCCAGCCTGGTGCATGGTGGATCACTCCTTCCGTAGGGGCATAAAAGATCTTTCCGTTTTGGCGGATTTGATTCGGAGATATGTCATCAAACCGGAAGCCAATGGTGTCATTGGTTCCCGATGCTGATTTGTTGCAGTGGAGCCTGCAGACCAGGAGTACGGTAGTATGGTCAGCAAAGTACGAATGAGGAAAACAGACATCACATGCCACCATGCTCACAAAACGTTGAGGGAAATCCAGTGGTCTTTGGGCTGCATCCAGACGTTAACTTGTTGCCAGACATGTTGCGTAGGGGAGCTTTCAGAAGCCTTCGCCAGATGGCATTCGTGCGGCTTGGTCTGTCTTTTGCTCTAGTTGCGGCTAGGTGCCCCCGGCAGAAATCGAATCATGGCAGTCATCTCATCAGCCCATTGAGCAGTAGCATCTCAGTCACATTTCTGCAAAGCATTGCTAGCACAATGCTTTTTCCATGTGTGTTTTTTCTCAGCTGGGAATTTATGCCCAAGTGGCCACATGGCGGGCAAGGTGCACGATCAGGCCGCAATTCGACGGCTTGAATCCTCGCAACTGTGCTTGGCCGGAGACTACAGGGAGACATGCCAAGCAGTAGCGTTGCCTAGGTTTAGCCATAGCCTGGGCGATTTCGGGTGCATCACTGCCTTTTAAAGCTCAAACTAGGAGACCTGCGGCCTTTCTTGGCCCATGTATCTCAGGATGTGAGTTGCCGCGTCAAATGCTGCAAAAAGCTAGAGCCCGTACCTGCCTTTGGTAGCAGAGGCTTGTCAGCATGTTGTGGTTACGTTGGTCATGCTGGCTTGTCTGCAGTTTTCCCACTCAGTTCGTAACGTTGCAAGCTGAGCCTGGAAGCAACTTCCACTGCCACCATACACAATCGTTGAGTTATCGAAACTCATGACTGTCAGTGGCACGAGCTGGCATCAAGACATGAGGGATGCATCTCAAGGCTGAGATGCGTTCTCATCCGAACTTTGTGCAACACACCACTAGCTGACAAACGCCTCTTCTGTCAAGCTTCATCACAACTCCATGAGAACACTAAGCCACTCCACGTGTTTGCTCCATCACTCACAGTTGGAGCAGCCGCACCTGTTGCAAGCGAGCCTTCAGATGCGTTCTCGCCTGGCTTGCACTTGCAGTTCGCAGCCTCGCTCTGCAACTTGCGGTGGGCCGCGTTGCGCAGCTGCATAGCTCTTGCCTTCAAATTCGGTTTCACGGGGCCCGGGCCCTGTCCTGCGGGTTTGTTCAATGCTGCTTGACGATTGCTTCAGATCCCTTTGCACGTATGTTGCCTGCATGGGATCTTCGGGGTTCACAGTGCCAGCTGCGCTGCCATCGCTGCCTTGCGCCTTGCCTGGTTGTGCCCGTTTTCGTGGATGCAGCAGCGCTGCATTTCGTCTCGGCTTGGCCTTGGTGCAGCTTCATGTTGCCTGCGTGAGATCTAGCAGAAGTAGACGATTTTCGAAGGCACTCCAGCCAGCTACGGCAAGCACAGAGCACTGAAGGCATCAGAGAGCTTCCAGGCTTCCTTGACCGTGCCTGAGCGCAGCATGCGCTCGCACTCCGACAGAAGCTCCCTCCTTGTATTGCAGACCCAAAAGGGGTGCAAATGCCTGCAGCGACACTTCTCTTTCGGATCCTGCACCACGTTGCCGTAATCGTCGTCAGCAGGTAGAGCAGAATTTGGCTCTCGTGCATACTTGCTGCCCTTGCACTGAAGGCAGCTTGAGGTGGACTGACCCCTTATGCGGTTTAGTGTGCGTGACAAAGGCTTCCCCCACTTCTCCGCAGAAGCTTCCGCGGAAGCAACTGTCACCTCCCCGCGAGCTTTGCCAAGCCACGACCGAGATTCTTAGCTTCCACGGGCTTCTGTTCTTCAGTGCTGACCGGGCATCTTTCAAAACACCCCGTGCAAAGCAAAGTGTCGCAAGCAAGCATCATTCTGCAAGCTCATTCCGTAGGAAAGTGCCGGTACCACAGGAAGATGGGGAGTGTTGGGAATCGGAGTCCGAGTGCCCTTTCGCTCTTTCGAAAGCCTTCCTTGGATTCTCCTGAAGGTGACTTCTAGCATCTCATAGCTCGCGCGTCACCACGAAGCTCTTCTGCGTCCTTTCCCAAACTGCCATTCTGTATGCCGCGACACATTAGCTTCCACGCCAGTTCCGCGAATGTGCTGCGAAGGCTAGTCTTCAGTGAACCTTTGCGCGGCTGCGACTGTGGCTTTCTCGCCCTTCCGCAGCAAATTGTGCCTGCCACCTCCAATGCTGCTTCCTTCATCAGGGTTTCTTGGTCTCTGCTCAAGCCTTGCACGGTGTGTGGGGGACAGTCTGAAATCCACAGAATACACCTTCGCAAGATACGACTGATGAAGTTTTCCAGTTTGGGGTTGACAGTCTATGTGCCCAGAATCATTTCTCCAGTGTGCATGTTCGGCGCTGTGTCCATGGACATTTCTCCACGGTTTGCGGCACAGCCTGAAATCGACAGGATAAGCGTTCGTTAGAGTAGCTTCTGGTTTGTTTAGACTGGGATTTGTGTCCTGCCCGCAGTGGCCATCAGAACCTTGATTCGGATCTCAGGATCTCTTTGGCGTGTTCGGGTTTTGAGGTGTGCCAGGAACAGTTCTGACGGTTCGGAACGGTTTCCAACTATTCAGGGACACTGNTTCGGGTTTTGAGGTGTGCCAGGAACAGTTCTGACGGTTCGGAACGGTTTCCAACTATTCAGGGACACTGCTGCATATAGTTCCCAAGAATGTGCCGATAGTTCCTGAGATTCTTGCAACAGTTCCAAAGCAGCTTTGGGGTTGACGATGTTCGGCACCGTACCGTCGCAATTCCAGGCCGCTACGTTCTTGCAAGCCAGGTATCTGAGTGGATGGGGTGCGCGCATACCTCATGTTCGTGGAGGTCTGAGGGCTTTGAAGATATGCAGCTTTGTAGCGTGATGGAGCCCTGGGTGCAAAATGTAAATCTTCAGGCCGCATTTATTTATTTGCTGAAGGTCTTGCGGGCACGCAAGAAGCCGTCCTAAGTCTGGCATTCCATTCTTGGAAGCCCGCACAGGACCTTAGAAAGAGAGCGCTCTGCTTCTACTGCGCAGTTTACTCCCCTTGGCTATCGATGGCTCTTCCGCTGAGCATGAGGAGAGTGATGGCTTGTAAGACCAAGATCCTCTCGGAAAGGTGTCGTCGTCGAGGTGGAGTGCTGAGCACGAGGTACTCCGCAGTGTAGACAGAGCTCGCAGAGGCCCCAGGAGCGCCTTTTAATTCATGACCTCAGTGATTAGAGTAACGAGAGCTGCCGTTTCCCTTCTGGAGGCCTTGCATTTTAGCGAGGGCAGCGCAGGTGCCAGGCTCCCCATGGCCGTTGTATCTCGGTCCGGAGCTTCGGATCACAAGCCCCTGGTGGTGCCGTCGGGAGCAGGTTTCGATTCATTCCACGGCGCTCTAGCCTCGCAGATCTTTCCATGCCCGTTACGCAGGGTGAAACTTGTCGAAGAAGTGGGAGGCAGTCAGACCCTTTGTGCTATGGAGGTCGAGCAAGGGTGTTGCTGAAATCGTGCATTTCACAAGCAGGCGATGCGCAATAATTTACGCCTGGTGGCTCGCATCTGCACAGAGCTGCAATGCTACGTTCGTGTGACACCGGTACAAGAATTACCCTGCGCGAGCTAGCTTCTCCGCCATTTAATTTGTGTAGACTCTCGACCAGCATAAGAATAGTCGCCACCTAGTGCGCCTTGCTCCGCCTCATTTCGGCCCGCCTGAGCATCTGCAGCTGTCGAGCTGCGGCCGGCGCGCCACCGTACAATGGCGGAGCTGTTGGGCCAGTTCCCAATGGGCCGCCGGGTCGTCCTCCGGCAACTCGAGCTCCGGTCGCAGCCGGGGCGGTGGTTCCAGCGGAACCGGGCCGGCGCCAAACTGCTCGACCATCCACTGCAACGCCGACTGTGCCGGTCCAGGGCACGGCTCCGATGCCGCCTGCGTGGCCGAGGTCAAGATCGCCAGACGCTTTGGCATCCACTTCAGCCAGAACATGGTGAAGGTTGGAACTCCCTCAAGCTTGTGAACACTATTCGCTGCACCGAACGCCAACTCGGCAGCTGCTCATGTCAGCTTGACCCATTCCGGGCGGCTTACTGAACGACGGCACATACTACATACTGTGTACCTAAGACGTGCCGATGTATCCTGCAAGGGCGTCCGTCAAGGCTTGCCAGCTCCCAGACTGCATGCAGGTAGGTCAAGCGAACTGCCACACATGTTCGCTGATCTTCGTCATGTTCAAAGTTAGAACATGTTTACATTAAGTTTAGTCTACGATGAGCCTCTTTGGCCTGAGAAGCCCAGCCCCAAGCCGGTGCCATTCAAGTCGCCAGGGGTTTCTTGCACAAGTCGCAGCTGGAGTACATGCATGCCAGCACGAGGACTGCTGATCATGCTGATCCAAGGTGTGAGGTCCGGTTCCCACGTGGTCAGCCCGCGTACGGTGCGCCCGGTGCCTCCGGACAGCGGTGGGTGCTTCACCAGAGCCGGGCAGCCTTGGATCCTGCGATTTGCCGTGGCGTTTTCTTGAGAGAGAACTGGCGCAGCAACAATTATGCTGCCAAGCCGGCTGCATGCAGTTCTTTGCCAAGTTCCGGCTGCTCATCGATGTGCATGTGGCCATTGTTAGGCGATTCTAGACATTCTAGTGATTGTACATGCTGATTCTTCTAGGTCCTTTGCAGGCAGCGACCCCAGCCCCGTGCAGCAAAACTTTGCCATGTGGCTGTGTGTTGGTTCGCGAGTTGCAATGTGCCTCGCCAGCCCAGAAAACATTTGCAGCCTCTTCTTTCCATCCTGCAAATTCCACGAAGCTCGCCTTGCGTGATTCGATGCTGCTTCACTGCTCGCAAGCGGTCCCAGCCCCTCCCAGCAAGGTGTTCCGGCGCAGGTTGTCCGAGCTTGTGCAATAGCGAAGGGGCGCTGATCGAGCAGGTACATGGGTCCGATAGGTATGTCACATCGGCAGCTTTGGTCTTGGTGTTCGGAGAGCTGCGCAGCAATCGGAGCTTTGCGCCGCGTCTTTGTCTCATTCGCCAAAGCTTGTCGCAACGCAATGCAGGCTGATCCTGCTTCAGGAATCTTCAGGTCAAGTGGTCCTCCAGTATTTTTGCGGTGCTGTACACTTTGCATACATGGCCATGCCACAGCCTTTGAACAGTGACCACAGCATCCTGGAATGCACGTTGCTCCAGAGCCTTTTGGCTTTGCAGCCTTCAGCAACATGTTCCGCCGACCCTCTGCAGAAGGCGGCATCGCAGGGATGACACGGCACTCGNCCACAGCATCCTGGAATGCACGTTGCTCCAGAGCCTTTTGGCTTTGCAGCCTTCAGCAACATGTTCCGCCGACCCTCTGCAGAAGGCGGCATCGCAGGGATGACACGGCACTCGCTGACCCGGCGTTGCGCTGGAGATTGATGGAAATCCAGACTGACCGAGACCGGAGCCTGCGTGCAGGAGCAAGGTAGCCTCCTCGGTAAGCCTCCTCGGTCAGGCTTCAACTGTGCGCTGAATTTCCGTCGCTGCTCAGTAACAAGATGCAACTTGCTGACTTCGCAATGTCAGGATGCACAGCTTCTTTGCTGACTTCTAAATGTGGATTTGGATGGCTGCTCATCAACACAGCTTGGATGTCAGCATCAGTGNAACAAGATGCAACTTGCTGACTTCGCAATGTCAGGATGCACAGCTTCTTTGCTGACTTCTAAATGTGGATTTGGATGGCTGCTCATCAACACAGCTTGGATGTCAGCATCAGTGTGCCCGTAAGAGCATGCAGCGCTGATCTCCATCTGCGTTGGCGAGAGCCTGTACATATTGGCACAGTCTGACGACCGCTGCCACATACCAGTTACTTGTCTAAGTCATGGAGTATGGAGGCCCCAGCCCAAGACTTTCAAACTACGGAAAGAGCACACGTGATCACCTCGAGGATGCATTCATCGGCTTCTAGACGTCCGCTTTCCGATGTTTTTGTATGCCTCAACTTGTCGGGCTCTACGTAGGTGCCCAGCAAGCCTTTTCGGTTGCCACTGCCATAAGTGCATTGATGCCTCTTACAGGTCATCTAAAGCCCAGTGACAGCTGCTGCAGCAGGTGAAAGGGAAAGTGCACGGCAAGACAGTCAACAGCTTCTCGCCTGACCGCTTTCGAGCCTGTGACCAGTGCAGGACCGTGAGCGGGCGTCGGCAAAACCCGATAAATCGTACAGTTTTTGCAAAGAAAAAGCACGAGTCCGCAGGGTGACGAGGCTCAGGCGTTGCGATATTGCTAATGGTCCTAATGGTTGAAAGAACCAATGTCCTCGCATGCTTTCGATGTCCTGTGCTTTGAGTGGAGCCGCGACCAGACTTGAGACCTTGAGACGAGGTTACACAAGGCCGGTTTGGTTCTAGAAAAGTTTGCAGATATTCTTTTCCCACTTTGAGGCCCACTTTGCTTATGAACTGACACGAGAGTGACACCGTTGTTTCACCGTGCTCAAGTGGCGCTACTTCAGGTTGGTCGACTGCAGCATTTGTTCTGGATCCAAGCCTCAGCCATAAGGAATATGGATGGTTTCATGAATCTGAAAAATTAAGCCCCAGCTTTGCACCCGCCAACACCAGGTGTCTCTTTTCGGAGCCCAGGCAAGCCATCACCACTCAAGCCAGCAAGTGTCTCACTTACGCGAGTTTCTTAACCAAAGACAGCACGTTAATGCTCAACAAGCAGCATGTCTGTCACGATGGAACACGCAGCCCCGGTTGGGTTTGAATCTCAATTCTTTGCACCTCGCAACTCCAAGCTTTCAACTAGATCGTGCTTGTCATTATAAGCATTATACTTCATGATTTTGTCTTTGTCGCGCTACTCATCTCCAGTTTTTGCTACCAGCCGCCACATATGACCAGAGATGTCCTGCTGTCAATTTTGCTGCCGGCTGCATGCCATGTCCCAAGGTGATCAGCTTAGTCAAAGTCAAGCGGTTCCAGCTGCATGTTTCTTCTCTCGACAGCTAAGGGACCGTTCATTCGTCTTTGCGTTTAGGTTGGGCAAGACCATAGCACGTGTCCCAAGTCAATCGGGTGATTGGTTTGCAGAAGCACCTGCATTGAGGCCTTGGGCGCAACCCATGCCAATTCGCAAGCGCTGCCGTTCAACAAAAAGAAAACGAACATGCTTCTGAGCCAGCATTTGAGAGTGTTTACAGAACGAGCTCGCCTGATTGAGCAGAATCGAGCGTAGCGTCCCTTGCCGGAAGCTTTGACTTGTCTTGAGCCACTGGCTCCAATGTCGAGATGTCCGCGTAGCAAGTGCCATCGACAAGAAGCCTTTGAGCGCAACGATGTTGCAAGACACATACTTGATGGTGGTACTGCGAGCCTTGTTTCGATGCATTCCGTATGATGATGCCGGAACATGGAGGTCATGTCACCAGCTAGCTGCTCCCAGATGACTGTTGGGTAGGGTTTAGGATGTAATTTCCTTGAGTTCCAGCTGATGCACAACTTCAGTCAAGCATCGTATTCGTGGGTTCGATGAGTGGCAATGGTGGCATTTCCACGCTTCGTGGCCGGTTTAAAGGACGTTCTGCTCCCAGTGCACTGGAATCAACGGTTTAGGGTTTAGGGCGTTTAGAGGTTTGATTTCCGGTCTCACCGAGGTCCTGATATTGCATGCTCCGATTCGCTGCCTTAAGACCGCACACTGCGTGGTCAGTTTTTCGGAATGGAAAGGTTTACAACGTCCTCTGTGCTGCTCCGTTACTGTATGGATTTGCACCATTCGACGACTGCCGCAATGGTTGTTGAGAAGCATAAAGACAAAACCACACAGGGTTGAAGGATTAGGGTTATCGTTGAAGCGATGTCGTTGCATTAAAATGCAGTGATGCAAGTTTTGCAAAACTGTCAAGCTGGACCCGACCCTTTTGGAAGGCTGCAAACTGCAATAATGCAAGAACACTTTTAATATATGTAATACATGCCCCTAGCATCCTAAATTCCTCAATGCCTAAATTCCTGTACCTTGCACCCTCGTAGGTCCTCGCCCCTAACCCCTAAGCCCTCAACCCTAAGCCCTGAAGCCCTGAAGCCCCAAAGCCCTAAAACCCTAAACCTTGAAACCCCCAACCTTAAACCCCTATAGTGCCCTTATAGTAGCCCTTATAGATCCCTTAAAAGGAGGCAGCAAATCCCCTAAAGCCCTAAGCCTAAACCAGAGCTTAGTTAGGGCATCTCGGGGTCTCTGGGCCCGAGCTTCCCCGTGAGGTCGCCCGGCTCTACCGCTGTGTTCTCTTCGATGTCCTTCGGACCTGACTGAGAGGAACCTTTTTGAAGGAAGCCATGGGGCTCTGATAGGGATTTAGGGGTTTAGGGTTTAGGGTTTAGGGTTTAGGGATTTAGTAGGGTTTGAATGGGGTGTTGATAGGGATTTGGCAGGGTTTTATTTAATGTAGTGGCCTGAAGAGTTTCATGAGGGTTGTGGGGGATGTTTCACGATAAGTATCACCACAGCAGGTTTGAGTATATGACATATGACTTATGACATACTTATACTACATACAGTCCAAATACTTCCTAAACCTTAATCCCTCAGCCCTAAGCCATAAACCCTAATCCCTAAACCCCTAAACCCCTAAACCCTTAAACCCTAAACCCTAAGCTCGTGGAGAGCCTTTGTTGCGTTGAGGGTTGGGGGTTGACAGACTCTGGGGAGCATCATCTGTGGGCATCTTGGGTTGCTATGGCCGCTGCTTCGTTTTGGGGATGCTATCACGGTTTAGGGTTCAGGGGTTTAGGGGTTTAGGGGTTTAGGGTTTTGTGGTAGAGTCTAGCCTTTTGCCCCCTCCCCGTGCGCTGAAATTTCATACTAGTGCGCTTAAAACAAGAATGTTGGACAGAAGAGGTTGAGGATTCGTAGGAGACATGTCAACCGAGACATGTCGGTATTCTTCAACATGTCTTTCGGCTGTATATGCTTTGGAAGCTCGTTTTTGCATCCTAAATAAGTGTTTGTTTGAAGCGGAGTCATTGGTAGAGTATGCCGGGGAGGCAAGTCAAGTTCAACTCTGTATAGGCTTCTGGTACCCTTCGACCGAGGTCGGTGCACTTCGTGTCCATGGTGAAGGAGGCTTATGGGGACCTTGCTCAGTCGGTCCCTGAGACGTTCACAACAAGCGCAGGCAAGCCTTTGTCCTTGCGTGAACCCCGAACATCACCACCAGATTTTTCCTGGAGCTACAAGTCTATGAGCCTTCCACCCTGCACGGTGTCGAACCGTAAGCAACAAACCGTAAACGCCTTAAAAGGTCCAATTCTAAACATCGAACCAGAACCCATAGAAGCTAACCAGTAGGTAACACTTACTTAGAAGGCCCCGAAACTACACCTCAAACCCAAAGCCCTAAACTCTGAGTGCTGAACCCGGCGCCCTCGACCCGAAGCCCTTAGACCCTAAATCCCTAAACCCTGAAACCCTCAACCTTAAACCCCTGTAGTACCCTTGTAGTAACCCTTATAGATCCCTTAAAAGGAGCCACCAAGTCCTCAAGGCTGGAGCCCTGCACTCTGCTCGCGAGCTGCTCGCACGCGACAAACGGGCCAGAGACTCGATGTGCTGCAGTTCTTTTGCTATAAAGATTTGGGAGCCAGAACCCACAAAACTTTGAACTGTTGAGACCAACCAACCCTTTCTAAGAATACTGCCTTCACGGGTTTATGTTCATATGCTGTCTGGGCTCCGGTGGTAGCAGAGTCAGTATTGGCAGTATTGCTTGCACGACTCGTGCATGCGACCGTGTCTTGTTTTCCCTCTGTCTTCATACTCCAATAACCACCTACTCTGAAAGGTTTTCTCATGATGTTGCCCAAATCAGAACATATTTGACACTGCTACCGTTACTGGAGCACTGTCACTCACTGCTCTCGTTATGCTATCCTGCTACCACTTGAAAGTCGTAGTTTCACTGCGATGACAATTTGCCTTCATTGTCAATACTACAGTGGTCAGCCTCATTGTCATTTTAGCCATCTTCGTCTGCCTCAGCATCTCCATTGATCTTGAGTCGACTTTGTCAGGATCTTCATCTTCCTCATCAATTAACGTAGTTTCTACGTCAAAGGGCAGCTGTTGCTGCTGCTGCTTGTGCCGTGTGTCTTTTGTTGTTGATCCTTATAACAAGTTTTTGGACAGTCCTTTGGCGATTGGTGCTGCCGCGAACATGGTATTTTGAGGAAGCAGCAGACGAAGCTTGTCGGTGCCGTACGGGTGCTGGTGAAGATGGTGACGGCCCCGCTAATGATGTTGATGATGATGACGACGACGACGAGTCTCCTGTTGTTGCGGGGGTGTCGATTTTCAACGGAGCTCCACGCAGCCCGCGAGGTGGGTGTGCTCAGTGGCTCTCCTTTGCGTGCGAAGGCAGATGTTCACCGTGGCTGAATAAGTAGCCTGGGGTTTTGGGTTCCCGGCTTGATCATGAGCTATGTGGATCCTCAACGGCTCTGTCGAAGCCCAAATCGCCAAAGCCGTCAAAGCCAGACAACCAGATTACAGTAACCGACACCGAAAAGTCTCAAAATGAAATTACGACAGGCATCGCTGCATTTAAGAGGTTTGGCCAGGGAGGACAGGGGTTTCAAAGTTCGGTGAGGGCAGCTTCGAGTTCAGGTTTCAACATGTGGCTTTTGAGCTTCTGGCGATGCGTCCTGGATCCTCTAAGAATGTTCCGAACGCAAAGACCCGAAGTCAGACCTAGATCTTCAGCCCTATGTATCGCCTTTAAGAAGCCTAGAGGGCAGCACAAGCTCTCCAAGAGAAGGGATGCTTGTGGTTTGGGGTTGAAACTAAACTCTAAGCCTCGTATAGGGGCCTTCGTAATGAGACGTAGGACAGGGCTATGGGGTAGACTAAACGGTCTCCGTATGTGGCGCAGCTGCACAGGTGATCAAAGCAGCCACCTGTGAGGGCGGCCTTCCTGCCATGCGCTTAAGTTCCCTGAGCAGAGTTTTTGGATGCTGTTTAGCATTCAACTCCTTGCTTCTTCGCTTGGATCAAACCGAGAACCCTAAACCCCAAACCCGACAGTATTTGGAAAAGAGCCCATAAAACAGAAAAAACCCGAAATCCCATACCTCAACCCAACCTTCCTGCGAACTCCGCTGCATGGACCGATTTGAGCACGTCGTCCTTGAGCGAAATGTTTGGGAAGCTGAGGCAGAGGTAGCAGCATGGACTTCAGGCGAGCTCATCTGCAGGCGCATGTGATTTGAATGCTAGACACGTGCTGCGAATGCAAGCGAAGAAGACGTCTTGCCGAGTTTTGTTCTTCTAGAGCTTGGAGTTAAGAGCATAGAAATTCGATCGCCAAAGGTGTTTTTTTAATGTAAATTCTGGTAAGTGTAACTTTCCACCCCTTTCCGAACTCAACAACCCTAAACCCTAAACCCTACACCCTAAACCCTAAACCTTAGTTCAGGGGTGTCGGGGTCTCTAGGAAGATGCTTTCAAGGAGCCTGGAGGGAAGCCTGTCGCATGAGGCCGGGCGCGGGCGCGCAGCTGGGAGATTTTTGTTGGGGGTTCTTGGGGGTCTCACGTATATACATACGTTAACAGACATAGTATGTATATATATATATGTATACATATACATACGCGCGCGCATATATATATATATGTATATATATATATAAGTAAATACATACAAGAAAAAATGTGAAGACGATATACGTATACAGAGAGGCTCCCACAGGGTTGTGTAAGGTTTTTTTTGGTTCGCTGTTCTCTGTGGAAACCTTTGGGGGGGCCTCGAGGCTTCTTTTGGATTCGCAGGTGAGGTCTGAAGTTGGAGTGGAAGATACGAGCTCTTCACCCGGAAATCCCTGCACCCTTAATCCTCAACCGCCCTGAACCGCCCTAAACTGTGAGCTCTGAACCCCAACCCTCGGCCCTGAACCCTAAACCCTGAACCCTCTGCCCTTATGGTACCCATACTGTATATAGCACCCTTTAAAGGAACCCTTATAGTACCCTTTTAAGGAACCCTAAACCCTGAAGCCTCCCAGGCCCTAACCAAAGCTTCTGGGAATTCCGGAAATCCCTGGGAGGCGATTTCCGCTTTGCCGAGGCCTCCGAAGGTCTTTGAGCTCTTGCCTTGGGTCAGAGCTTTGAGCAGAGTTTAGGCAGGGTTTCACATTTTGCTTTAAGGTATAGCCCGTATTTTCTGGGGTATTGTGATTTAAGGTCTATTCCATAATTGCGGGGAATTATGATTTAAGGTACATTCTTCAGTTAGGTGGGTGGTTAGTGGTTTAGGTGGTTTAAGGACTTCATGCCTGTAGAGACCTGCAGAGTTTGGGTGGGACTGGGGTTTAGGGTCGCGAAGTTTATGTAGGCTGTTTGGTTTAGTTGGCAGCTTTTGTCCGAGGCGTACTGTTGACAATCCCTGTTCAGCGAGAGTTTAGAGACGGAAGCAGTGTTTAGGGGTTTAGGGTGTAAGTTCATCCCGAAATGTTGAAGTTGGGATTTGGGACCCGTGTCCGCCAATCCATCATTAAGCTTTATCTTTCTTGTCGCCAGCATCATGGTTTTTTCCGGTGGTTTTCATCCTGCCATTGCTGCGAGACTCGTAACTATAGTACTACGGTACCCCAAACCCCTCAACCCCTAAACCCCGAACCGTTTCTTCTTGTTATTGTTGCTCTCATGCGCCTCGCACCGTTAAGGCCTGCAATGCAGTTTTCCCGAAGCCTTCAATCCTAATCCGATGCTTGACTCCAGCGCCCAATCCTCAACCCGGAACCTTCAACCCTAAACCCTGGAATCTTAAACCCTAAAACCCTGCGCCGCCACGGCGCTAAAGCCCTCAAGCCCTAAACGACCCTTAACCCGTAAACTTGGGCCCCAAAGCACCCTCAAAACCCGACGCCCTAAGCCCTAAACCCCTATAGTACCTTGATAGTAGACCTTATAGATCCCTTAAAGGAACCCCTAAACCCCTAAACCCCCAAACACTAAACCCCTAAACCCCTAAACCCCTAAACCCCAACCCCTAAACCCCTAAACCCTACATGCCCGACGCCCTTTTAAGGCTCGGAATCTTTGTGAAGCCCCAGCGGTGGTCCGACACGGCGCGACGCGGCGCGCCGCCCCTGGAAGGCGTGGCCCGGCCCGGGGTCTCCGAGAGGAGGTGGGGAGTTGTATTGTTTAGGGTTTAGGCTTTAGGGTCTAAAGTTCATTATAGAATTCTTAGATTGTATTGTTTAGGCCCAGAGAGCCCAATACCCCTTAACTAAGGAATATACCTTAAATCATTAGGGGCTTCATAGGTTAGGGTTTAGGGTCTAAAGTTCATTATCGTATTCTTAGATTATATGATTGTTATATTTAGTATCATTATAGTATGATTACAGTAGTCTTATTACTATAGCAGTATCCTTGTATTATGATTATACCTGTAGTGTTTAGGGCTTAGGGGCTCTCGACTCCAGGCTCCATCTGGAGGTTCATGGGTATTGAAATATTAAATAGGGTTATAAGTAGGGGTAGCTATACTAAGAACCCATGTTTGGGGACTTCTAACAACTTACAACCCGACTTGTACCTACCCAGAGAGCCCAATACCCCTTAATTAAGGAATATAGGTTAAATCATAATATGAAGCCCCTAATGATTTAAGGTATATTCCTTAATTAAGGGGTATTGGGCTCTCTGGGTACGCATGAATTTCCAAGTAAGAGGAGGTCTGCAAAAAAACGGGCAGCGGGCTTGAAGTTCCCGCAGTTGGGTGCAAGAGGGAGTTGTCAGCACGAGGAGCTCTTTTTTTCGACCCCGTGGGTTGAGGTTCACAGAGAGATAGAGACATTGTGTTTAATATCTATATATATGTATATATGTATATATGTATATATGTATATATATATACATACATATACACATGTGTGTTTGTACATAACTAAATAGATAGATAAATGTGTGTATATATATATGTACATATGTGTCTGGTGCTTGAGCGGTGTGTAAGCTTGCAGGCGCAGAGCCTGCCCGGAAACGGGAACCCGATGAAACGGCACTGAATCCCTAAAAGAGAAGAGTGGATGCTCAACTGTGGACTTAGCATCTCATGCGTTGTCATTATAAGTATCCTTGCCATCACTGTTAGTGCCACGCTTGTCATCAGATTAAACGTCCAAATGTCATTATCACGATAATCTTTACTACTGTCATCATTAGCAGATTAGCATCATCAAGTTTATCATGACTAAGTTGTGTTTATGCTACAAGCCCTTTCCCCCTTACCAGGTCTTGCTCGTGCCGGCCATTTGAAGCGCGTCGAGTCCATCGAAGACGCAAACCTCTGCTACTGGGATGCGCAGGCAAGCTCGAAGCAGCAATCTGCCTCAAACGGTGTCTTCTCGATGCTCTGGATTGCTTGATTCAGGAGCAGCTTCGTTTTGCTCGTGCAGTAAGCATCGTGATGTTGATGATGTATGGTCCTAAACCCTAAACCGATATGTTCGAAGGTTTACGATCTGAGGTTTCTGATTGTGGGTGTCGTTACAGGCTTCGGGTTATTATGGAAATCTCTACGTATCTACATTGGTTTACATGCTTTTGGGGTGCTTGTTGGCGGAAGAAATAGGTGTGCCTTTCGGTAGAGTAGAGTGGAGGGTTAAGGCCTTAAGATTCGCAGAAGCAGATTCCTTATATAAAGGGCGCCCCGTAATTTCGGACAACTCCCGTGCGTAGGAGGGCGACAAGCTGGACCACTGGCTGGAGGCTGCATGGTCCATGGCTTTGTAGAGTTTGAGGTCTTGAGTTTTGAGCATCACGTTGATGATGGTTAGACTGCTTCGAGGAGGATATCGACTGTGCCAGCAACTACTACAGCCGGTAAAAATGTGGTTATGCGTAGAGTTGGGACGAGGAGTACTGCTATGATTGTTATTGTTACTTTATGTTGGTCGTCTCACTATGCATGCCAAGTACCACTGCCATTATTATTGCACCTTTGTTGTCAGATTTTACGTCTTTTTGTCGTCTACTTCTGGCTACAGGAGACCGACGCCTCCGACGACGACGGCGACTACTACTACTACTACAACTACTACTACAACTACTACTACTCCTGCCGCTGCTACTGCTGCTACTACTACTACTACTACCACTACCACTACTACTACTACTACCACTACGACTACTTCGACTTCTACTGCTACTACTACTACTACTACTACTACTACTGCTGCTACTGCTACTGCTACTGCTACTGCTACTGCTACTGCTACTGCTACTGCTACTGCTACTGCTACTGCTGCTGCTGCTGCTACTGCTACTGCTACTGCTACTGCTACTGCTACTGC
>BGNK01002324.1:9200-76417 GCA_003297005.1 Symbiodinium sp. clade A Y106 | reverse complement strand
AGCTGGGGGAAGCAGCACATTCATCCACGCTGTTCCACAGCAAGTGCTGAAGCAAGCGGAGATCCAGGCACTATTTTTAGGTAACCAGGTCCTACTCACGCCTGTTGAAGCCAACTGTCGAACGCTTTCTCGCGTGAGCTTGTTGCAGACACTGCGCTCCTTTCGTTACTTTCAAATACCCGATGAGTGTCTAGCTGCAGATCATCATTACCTTGTCCCGAATGCTGATCGAAAGCTGGCGGCGGCAACCTACCCCATCCTGGGATGGGATGGCCCGCACTGGGTCCCGGCCCCACGTATGCTTCGAGATGTGGTTTGGATTTTGACGCGTGCATCCCTCCAGGTCACAGTTAGTAAGTGCGAGAAAGCTGTGTTCCGGCGATGCTCTGCAGCCTGACCTCTCTTGGGTGCTGAAATCTCTGGAGTGAGCCTAGTGGCGCCGTTGACGGCCGCTACTGTCTGAGGTCTAGTGTGCCATTTTTGGCCGCTGTGTACATGCTTCTGCAACCAGCCGTGTTAGCACACCATGCATTGCGTCGCTTGTGCTCCGTGATGACTTTGGCAGTATGGGCATTTTTGGTTATCTAATTGTACATTTGTTGATTGTACAGTTGGTATCCACCGTTCGCATACCTAGTCAGTAAGAGCGAGAACGCTGGGTCTTGCGAATGCGCTGGGTAGGCCTCGAGNTTATCTAATTGTACATTTGTTGATTGTACAGTTGGTATCCACCGTTCGCATACCTAGTCAGTAAGAGCGAGAACGCTGGGTCTTGCGAATGCGCTGGGTAGGCCTCGAGTTTGCAGCTACTCGTAGCGGAACTCGACCTTGTCCATGTGGTTTAGTGCTCTCGAAGCACCGGTGCAATGCACTGCCACTAGCCTGAGCGCCAAGCTGAGCAACCGGCTGCGATTGGAATGAATGAAATANGTAGCGGAACTCGACCTTGTCCATGTGGTTTAGTGCTCTCGAAGCACCGGTGCAATGCACTGCCACTAGCCTGAGCGCCAAGCTGAGCAACCGGCTGCGATTGGAATGAATGAAATAGTTTTAGTCTTAGTCGAGTAGTAGCAGTAGCAGCCCCGGGTGTTGCTTTGTACGCATTTGTCTGTTCGCACACTCATTTTGTGTGTGTCAGCCGCAGCTTCTGGCACCATGGCGTCGCGCACAAGCTCGCGGACGCCAAGGCACGTTGGTGACGGCCTTCCACTTCCCTTTAGCTCCCCACCCTGCCCCGCCCCTCGCCCCCTTTACGCCCCCACCACCCACCGTCATAAGATATATGCCACCATGCTGCAACGTCGACTCGCGGGAAAAATAGAATTTAGACTCAGACCTACACAGTACGGGTTCAGAGCCGGCAAGGGAACCAAGCAGCCACTGTTCATTCTTGGGCGAGCTATGGAATGGCCTGATGACCATAACGCCTCTACACATCCTTTCGCTAGATTGGAAGCAGGCGTTTGATTCCCCGGACCACACCGCCATGTTAGAAGCCCTAGCCCTTGGTAGGTTTGACCTATCGGATAAAATGATGGCAGCCATAGCGGCAATCTACCGACAGCCCACATTTCAAACTAGAGGCTTTCAGGACCACACCGCCGAGGTTACGGCAAACGCAGGTATAAGACAAGGCTGCCCACTGAGCCCATTCCTGGTTGTAACATTTTGTAACTGTCCCTACGGTACGTTTTGCAGACATAGACCAAGATCTGCACTCCAAAGGCACCCCTAGAATTACCTGGTCATCTATAAACCCCTTATACGACCTGGGATATGTTGATGACACATACCGCAAATGCAGCCGTTCTTAGCTTCGGTAGAAACACTTGCGGCCAAATATGCAATGAAGCTTAACGACACGAAAACAGAGCTCCTCACCAAAACTCCAGGGGCACACACCGCTCTAAATTTCTGAACTGCGCTGGAGTCCAGACCGCACCGCACCGTGATAGCGTGGGAACACCCCTTTCACACCGCCTTGTTACACCGTGCGGGGTTACAGAATCGGCGTACAAAAAACTGACATTGGTATGGAACTCCCGACTCCCGGTTAAGACTAAGCCCCTCCGCATGTTCAGCTTTACCTTTGTTGCTATCCTGATAAACGGGCTAGACGCAATTACTCTGACTCCAAAAGACTTCAAAAGAATTGACGGCTTCTGGTTTCGCTTCCTAAGAAGGATTGCAGGGATTAAGGCTTCCTTCTATTCAAAGGTTCCCAACGCCGAGGTACATACCAAAGCTAACTCCCCGGAAAAGCTCTCGACCGCATTGCTTTACCAACCATACAAAACCACAGGTGCAAGTCTTCCAGAACCCTCCAAATGACCCCATGCGGACAAAAGCTCAAACCAAGCTGAGCTTCCCAGATTGCTGGAACATGCTGGATGCTGGAACCACACCGCAACCCCCCTAACAGCTCCACACTGGAAGTAAATTTGGTACAAAAAAGTTGCGGAGATCGTCTTTCGAGTTGGCGCTCTCCTGAAAAACCCTAAGCTCTCAAACCTTAAGCTCTAAACCCTAAACCCTTCAGTGTCCCCCGCACCGCACGTTGGAGGATCCGAGTTAGCATGGGGGCCTTGCCCAGCACGGTTTTGGGGTATGTTTAAGCCTATCTACAATAGGGTGCCTTATGGACTAATTTTGGTATTCGTTTTTGTCATTGTTGTCAGTGTTGCTTCGTTCTCATGAGCACCGCACCCACGGCGTTTTGCCTTTTCTCCATCTAGCCAGCCTTGTCCGAGCCTTTTGTTGCCCCCGGGTTTAAGGCTTCTCTTTGAGGTGTTCGGGGGGTCTGGGGGGATTAGATTTATTAGGGTTGTAAGGATTCTAGGTTTGGAGATAGGGCTTCGGAGCTTGGGAGTGTCGGTTTATCAGGGCAGGGATTCAGAGCTCTTGGTTCAAGGTCTTCATGGCTTTAGGC
Source organism: Symbiodinium sp. clade A Y106 (assembly GCA_003297005.1). Classification (NCBI taxonomy): domain Eukaryota; class Dinophyceae; order Suessiales; family Symbiodiniaceae; genus Symbiodinium; species Symbiodinium sp. clade A. Next base: position 73,488 of record BGNK01002324.1, on the reverse strand, counting down.
TTTCGGGACGTACGGCTCCAGGTTTCAGGATTTAGAGCTTGAGGGCTTTTGGATCAGGTCGTTGGGCTTTAGGGCTTAGCACAGTGTCCCAGAGTGCAAGAGGGATGGAGAGGGAGGGAGACGTACACTTCCATCAAGTGTAAGTATCTCGAGAGACCGTGAAGCCCAAACCTTCATCCCGCAACCCTAAACCCGCAATCCCCAAACTTCCGAGCCCTCACCCCTAAATCCGAAGCGCTGAACTGCACTAACGACGACATGAACCTTGAAAGAGTTCAGTTCAAGGTTCATATAATCGTCTAAGTGTGTAGGGCGCCACTTTTAATGGTCATAGGGTCCTTACTTAAGGTAGACCCTAAGCCCTAAACACCCAACGTGCCTTAAAGTGACTTTGAGGACGACCTCGCACCGCGCGACGCGCTGCTGGTCACGAGCAGCCTCGGTGACCTCGTCGAGGCCCTCTCGTTTGGGTCTTTAGGTTTTGGGTTTAGGCTTCCCCTGCGAGGTATTTCCAGGTAGTTTGCTTTAGCAAGTTCAGGCTTCAGGTTTGTTGTTGGGTTCAGGGTTTCAGGGCTCAGGCTGTTTTTTGATTCGAGTTTCGATAGGGCTCAAAAGCTTTGAACCTTGAGCCCGACAGATTAGAAGTTGAGTTCATGGGTTCAGGACCCAAGCAGAAGCAGGATCTGGGTTGAAGTTCGCGAGTCTGGGTGGTTCAGCCTAGGGGCTGGAAGAATTACTGCTACGATTCCTTGAAGTTCATTCATGCTAACTAGACTACAAGAATCCCTGAAACTACTTAACCTGATTTTTAAAAGTCCTTGATTCGTTCCAGGAAGCCTAGAATCTCCAGGGAACCCACAACTCTGAGAAACTGCAGGGAACTCATGCACCCTTTATATAGAAGAGCTCGTTTTTTGAAGCCCGTGTAGTTTAGCAGTCAGACTAATTTTGATAGCATATCTCCCCTCATTTGTCACAGTTCCGATATAACTATATTACCATATACCCCACAGCCTTACTCCATTGCGAAAAGCCCTTATATTAGAACCCTAAACTTCTGAGGATGCTAAGCCGCCGTGTTGACTTCCAAGCCATGCCCGAAGCCCTGACCCCCAAATCCTAAACCCTAAGCCCCAAACCCTGCAGTGTAAATTCCAGGCCTTAAGCCATAAGCCCTAAACCCTAAATCTCAAAGCCCTAAACCCTAAATCTCAAAGCCCTAAACCCTAAATCTCAAAGCCCTAAGCCCCAAATCTCAAAGCCCTAAGCTCTACATCCGAAACCCGAGGCCTCCCAGGTGGGTGCCGATGTGCCTTGGCTTCCTGGCGGGCGAGCGCTGGGTTTCGGTGTAATATCGAAGTTACAGTCAGCGGAATGCTGCTTTCTGTTTTAAGGGGTTCCTTATTGTCGTTGCATTTTTTCTGGCTGTTATGCCCACTACTACTACTACTACTACTACTACTACTACTACTACTACTACTACTACTACTAGTACTACTACTACTACTACTACTACTACTTCTACTATCACCATGATGACATATATGGGATTATGATGCTATTCTGTCTTGGAGACGAGAGGCTTGGGTTTTTTCTGTAAAGGATGGAGGCATCGTCGGGAGAGTTTGGAGCATGTTGGGTGATGTTCGAATTCGGCCTATCGGTCTCCGACGGAGACCGTGGGCAGCGGAGGCCGATATACTCGCAGATGTGTCAAAGGAGCTTGCAAGAGGGTTTGTTCGTCTGCGCTCTTTGGTGCGTAAAGCAAGCCTAGAGCAGGTGCAGCAAGGTCAACTTTGTATAGATTGATCTAAAGGACTTCTAAACCTAGCAGAGGAAGAACCTGTGGTGTCTGGGGTCAAAAGAATGGGGTGCAGCGCTGTGAGCGACTTGGTGTTGGGTGTTTTTGCTTGTCCAGTGCTTATTTGTCTTTTTGGGCGGGCAATGTGTGGGCCGGGCATGTGCACGTAGATTCGCGTTTAGAGGTGAGAAGGTGCAGGGCTGGCTTCACAGTTCAGTGTAAGGTGCTGCTGCTGTTTGGCAGCCGTGATGGCCTCAGTTCCTGTTCAAGCATCTGATGATGCTCCTGTTAAAGTATCTGATGATGCTCCCAAGAAGCTTTAGGATTTCCCGTGGTCCCTGATACCCTGCCCCAAAACACATGCAGAGCCTAGTTATAACTTGCTACAGCTGAAAAGAAGCACGCAGAAACCCTCAACCTTAACCCTAAGCCCCAACAAGCCGGAAGCTTCAAGAGCTGAAGGTGCCCTGCGCGTGTGTGAAATCAGGGGGGGTATCTTGGGTCCGACACCCCAAAAGGACAGCCATGGACTTCCCCAAGCCCTCCAAAGCAAGGAGATTTTCGTTTTCCTAAGACTGTAGGGGTCTGATTTGAAATAGGGTCTTGGGAGTATATTATACTTATAATACGTAAGGAGCCCTATGGAGTGTCCACCAAAAACGAAAACATAAAGCCAACCAAACCCTTCTTCCAACGACGGAGGAGGGCAGTGCACATTGGAAGCCTTTCCTCAGTAGAAGGTCAAACAAAGCAAGCACTGCTAACCCGAGATGCGGAAGATGCGCTCAAGCTCTGTCTATCTCTACCAAAAAATCCTGAGTCCTGAGTAGGTGAAAAAAAAGAAACTGCATCTGTTGAAGGTCCTCAACCCTAAACCCTAAACCCTAAGCCCTAAACCCAAAACCCCCAAACCCAACCCTAAACCCCAAAACCCAACCCGAAGCCCCACAACCCATCCCTAAGCCCCAAAACCCAATCCCAACACCCTAAACCCTAAACCTGAAGTTGGTGCCTAGTGCATGGCCCAAGAAACTCCCAAGCCCTTCCGAGCTCGAGTTTGGAGGGAGCCACCCGCAGCCCTAATCCCTAAACCCCAAACCCCAAAACTAAATCCCTAAACCCCTATAGTACCCATATCGTAACCCTTGAAGATCTTCTTAAAGGAGCCCCTCAACTCCAAGCCCTAAGCCCTAAACGGATGCACCTGCGAGGTGCACAGTCACAGCTCACGGCCTGGCGTCAGGTCGCCGCGGCCACGCCTTCGGGGGTTTCTATCCTAATGTAGGAACCTGATCAAGCAACCCTGGTCCTATGACCCCAATATGATAGTTCAAGGGTACCCAGAGAGCCGAATACCCCTTAATTAAGGAATATACCTTAAATCATTAGGGGCTTCATATTATGATTTAACCTATATTCCTTAATTAAGGGGTATTGGGCTCTCTGGGTATAGGGTTTCTAGAGGTTCTTATAAGGGGTTGCTATATGGGTGGTTGTCAAAATTATGGTCCCTTTTTGGGTCCCTATTATAATACGGCAACCCAAAAGGGACTTTATTTTTGACAACTACCCATATGGTTTCTAGAGGGGGTCATAGGGTTCTGTGATTTTCCTGCTGAGGTGAGCCAGCCGGTTTCGCACACAGCCCGGCCGAGGGACTCCAAAATAGTTTGACTCAGGCATATTCTTGTGAGCTTTTTACAAATAAAAACGCGAAAAAACAGCTTTCATGCAAACACTCCACAAGGATTTACGGCTTTTTGAGTTTGGGGTTTTGGGTTTAGGTGTTGGGGTTTGGGGTTAGGGCTTATGGCATTTCCTCTCGTGAAAGAACCCTGAAATCAGAGATGTTGGTGTTTTTGTGTGATCTGCCAGATTCGCACGCAGCAGCGCGAGGAGAAGAGGAAGAACTTGTCTGTGCCAGGAGCACGGCTTAGGGGCTTGCTTGGGGTTTCATCGTCAGAGGTGTGTAATATAGCGGACGGAGTAGTTAATAATTCATAGCATCCCCTCATGGAGCCATTTTAGTCATGAGGTATTATGCTCCCATAAACCCGGTTCTGGTTTTTCAGCCCCCTGACATGAAGCTTCGATCCAGAGCGTCTTACCTCCAAACTTTCAATCTTCCCAGCCGTCCATACACCATAAAATCGGAGAGAGCTCGAAAAGAAATCCAGCTGATGCTGATGATGCTCGTGCTGCGGTTCGCTAAGTCCTTCCAATCAATGAGTTAAATTGCTACGGCTCCGGGCTACGATGCTTCCCTGAGGGGTACTACACGGGTTCCTGTAAGGGAACCACAAGGGTTCCATAGGAAGCCCTAAACCCTAAACCCTAAGCCCAGATTCCGAAAGCTTAGAGACACCGCCCTTCCAGGTCCCAGCGTGTGTCCGAGGACTCGCCGGGTTTGATGGCCGCTGCCGGGGCGTCAGACCGGCCTTGGTTCGGTGGAGTTTGGGCTTTAACCCGGAGACCCTCATAGAACCTTCAAAGGAGCCCCTTACTTGGAGCTTCATGGGTAGTTATAAGTTACAAGTAGGGTTATAAGTTATCTTTAGGGTTATAAGTAGGGCAGCTAATACGTATAACCCATATTAGGGGACTTATGACCCCACCAAAAACTAGCCCTGAACCTCCAAGAAGGGGCCCCGTCAAGGAACCCAAAAGCAGCCTGGAGCTGAAACCTGAAACTAACCCTGAGGCTCAAACCCAAACCGTAAAGATACTGCGTTTCACTATAATGTAAAGCTATATCATAGTATATCACAGTATATTATAGTATATTATAGTATATTATACTGTACTGCACTGTATTATCCTACTATAGTATAGTATGGTATATAGTATAGTACAGTATAGTATAGTATACTAAGAAGCCCTACAACCTGACTTTCCGGCTTCTTCTGAGGCCACGAACCCTTTCCTGTCGGTGTTTCAGCTGCCGAGCCTCCTGGCCGAGGCACTGGGCCTTGAAATGGGACCCTACTATGTGACCCTATAGTCCTCTTCGGGTCGTATGATGCGATTTTCATACGACCCAAGTCTACAGCCCTATAATCCCCTTTGTAGGATTATTATAGGACCCCTAAGTCCCCCTGTATAGGATGCTTATAGGACCTTATAGTCCCCTTTACCGGATTCTTCTAGAACCATATGGTCCCCTTTGTAGGATTATCATAAGACCTTATTATGGGACCTGGTATAGAACCCTATAGTACCTGTTAAAAGGGGACCTTCTCATAGTACCCTGTAAAAGCAACGTTCCTGTCTCTGCTTACGGTGTGCAGGGTTTAGGGTGAGGATGTGGTGTTCCGACGCCCTGAGGTGCTTCTTGTAGTTACAGCGGTGTTCCGGGACCATGCTCCCATTAATGCTTGAGAGTCAGAAAGCCTAAATATCTGCCAGGTCGTGATACCAGCTCTTAGCAGCGTAGAGGCTTGCATGCTTTTGGGGTTCAGGGTCTTGCTTTATCTGTTTGAGAAGCTTCCCGCGTGTACGCTCTGCCTTTTTCGTGAGGCGACAGCGAAAAATCTGAAGCACCGGGAGAAGCAGAAGGACCTGCACAGTGCACGAGGTTCGTAGTTCTCTCAAAGTAGGGTCCCAATATAGAGGGCTCTCGATTGTAAGAGTGAGTGCAGAAACTCTTGTCGCTGAGCCGCCCAGTTCAGAGCATCTGATCAACAAGCCCCATGACCTGCGAAGCGTTGTAGCAGAACCCTTGAAACGAGCCTTCAAAGCCCTTGCAAAAGAAACTTTCGATCAACCCGAAGGAGCGACAGCAAAAGGCTGCAAGTGCCGCCGCTGCCCGTTCTGCCACCGGATCTGAGGAGGTCTCGTTCGTACAGAAAGACCGTTTTGCTGTGGAATCATGGGTTTGGGGTGAAGTTGAAGGATCCCCAAAACCCGAAGCGTGTGACCCAAAATCCCAAACCTTAAACTACCATAAACCCACGACCCCAACCCCTAAACCCTAAACCCTAAGCCCTAAACCCCTAAGGCCTCAAACCCTCGACCCTAAGGCCCTAAACCCTAAACCGCCGACGAAAACTCCGTAACACCCACATCCCCAACGCCTGTTCCTGGAAGCTCGTGAGCCTCCAAACAACCTGGAGATCGGTGCCGATAGGGGACCATAGGCATTTTTGCAGGGATATCCCTACCTTCCTTGGGCCTTTATTAAAAGCGGGGTTCAATGTGGGATATCCTTATGCCCTAACCCGAAACCCGAAACTCTAAACCGTATACCCTAAACCCTCCCGAACACAGAGACCTCGTCTGGCGTGCCGAGTTGCGAGAGTGTAAACCCTAAACTCTCATTCTTGCAACCCTAAACCCTATACCCGAAACCCGAAACTCCAAACCCTAAACCCTAAATCCTAAACCCTAAACCCTATTTTTTGCTTAAGGTGCGATTTTGGTGCCCTAGTGAACTTCAACGCCCCTGGCAGACCTCAGGCGGAAGGTCGTCGTGTTTAGAAGGCACCCTAGACGTTTAAACCAACTTTCGGAGTTTCCGAACATTGGGGGTACCTTATTCTGGGGTCCTTATAATAAGGATCCTACTATTTGGGGTACTACAAAAGGGTTCCCGATCTTCGGAAACTCCCAATTAAAACACAATAAAAAAGAACCCTGACTACGCTGTAAGTCGTCAGGCGCCGGAAGTTCCGGTCGACTCCGACACCGACGTGGACATGACGGAGCTGCTGGCAGACTGGTGGGGGCCTTTACACCAGGGTTGCTGTATGCGTTCCTGTACTATAGGGACCTAAATAATTAGCAATACTATCTTGGGGGTTCCTCCTTGCCTTCTTATAACTGTAGTTGCCCCGATATTAGTGTCTTACGGTTTTGGATCTGGGGGTTTGGGGTTTAGGGTGTTGGGCTTTAGGATGCGGGATGTAGCCTCGGAACTGGAGTTTAGGTTGTTCGGTCTAGAAGTCAAGGGTTCAGGGTGCTTTACTTTAGGGTTTAGGGTTTAGGGTGCTTTACTTTAGGGTTTAGGGTTTAGGGTTTAGGGTGCTTTACTTTAGGGTTTAGGGTTGAGGGTTTAGGGTGTTTTACTTTAGGGTTCAGGGTTTAGGGTTTAGGGTTCAGGGTGCTTTACTTTAGGGTCTAGCACGTGTCGCCCAGGACCCAACAAAACTGTAAGGGACTATTTTCTATTTTGATAATTCTGGTTCCAAGGGCGCTTAAGGGTTTGGTTAGTGGATACTTGGAGATTCATGGGTAGTTATAAGTGGCGTTATAAGTCCCTTGACATGGGTTGTAAGTTTAGTTGCCCTACGTAGGCCCTCTTGTATCCTTGCTTATAACTACCCATGAATCTCCAAGTACTGTAGGTTCTTGGTCCCAAACCCTAAACCCTAAACCCTAAACTTGACCCTAAACCCCAAACCCTAAACCCCAAAAAACAAAAAACCCGAAACCCTAAATCCTAAACCCCGAACCCTAAACCCCAAAAAACAAAAAGCCCGAAACCTTGAATCCTAAACCCCGAACCCTAAACCCTAAACTTAACCTGTGTGTCAGACTTTCGGATGGTAGGCATTAAAAAGGAGCTCAAAAAAGACTTACAGTCGAAGCCAGAAAGTTGGAACATCAATATCCTCATGGCCTTAAGGTAAAGTATAGGGGATCCCAGCATTAATCCTCCAAAAACCATGTTCCAACTTTGCGGGATCCTCGAGATTGGCGTCCTCAGTCCTAAAGGTGCCAGGCCATGCGGGTGGAGAAGCCGATTGCCTTGGTCTGGCGCTCAGCACATAGCATAAAGTTAGTATGACATAATGCAATATAATCTAGTATCTAATATTATAATGTAATATAATCTAGTATATAATATAATAGTGTAATAAAAACACATCATAACATATATAGAATAAAATTATAGACTGTTGAGTTCTGGGTCCAGCATTGGGAGCCTTGTGGAGCTTGCCTGGCAGGGCTCCGGGGTTTCAGGATTTGCGGTTGGGGCTTAGGGTTCAGGGTTTAGGGTTCTGAGTTTGGGGCTAAGGCTTCCGGGTTTAGGGTTCTGAGTTTGGGGTCAGGGTTCAGGGTCAAAGGTTCAGGGTTTGGGGCTTAGGGTTCCGGGTTTAGGGTTCTGAGTTTGGGGCTTAGGGTCTAAGGTTTGGGGTTTCGGGTTTAGGGGAGAGGGAACTCTGGAGCCGTATGTGTTGAGCGGCAAGGCTAGTAAGAGGAAGGCTATAAAGATGCAAGGCCCTCCGGCAAGGCCGGACGTGGAGTTTGGTTCTTGCAAGCACCACTCACTCACTAGTCATCCTGGTAGCTTCTATTCGACTTCTGGCAGCATCATCTTTCACGATAGGTCTCCTTCTTCGTTTTTTTGGTTTTATGGCGTTTCCTGTTCTGGTGTGACCGTCAATCGAAGTTTCGTGGTACTTGATTGTTACGATGGAGCAGCCCGGGCTTTCTGACACCAAGGGCGATCCGTTCTGAGATCCTTTATGAATTTCGTCCGCAAGCTTGAATCAACAAGTGTAAGATGCCCTCGTTGGCCCATGGCCCCCATAATTTTTTGCAGTGTATCGCTAAACTCTGCTTCAAACTGTTCAGGCCCCTATCAAGAGACATGGGCACTTCCCTGGGGAATGAATCTGGTGTAACCCCAGATGAAGCCGGCATCAGTGGTCTGGGATGGCTCGGAGAAGGATTTCCGATCCAAGTGTGTTTGCGGGCAAAGGGAGGGGAGGGATTCTTTGGGTCTTTCGGGGTTTTGGGCCTTACGTGTCTTGTTTTGTTGCTTCTCTGATTTCGGCCTGGGTGTTCGGTAAGTTGGAGTTTTTTTTTTTTGTTGCGTTTCTCTTGAAATCCTGATTCACCCACCACGACTTGCAAGCCCCTTCCTGCTTCATCTTGGAACACCCGGGGGGAAGTTTACTTTGGGTTGTTGTTTCGTGATACAGGGTTGTAAAGTTCAGGGTCCAGGGTGTTTAGAGGGCTTAGTTTAGGTCTGCACGTGTAGCAAGTGGGCTCGCTCGGGTTGTGCCGCGTCTTCTATCTTCGGATTCAGATGGCTGATGCTTTGGTTAGTATGGCCTGCAAAAGTATCTAGCAATCAGTTTGCCTATCTATCTAAACCTTAACCCTTACAAGCCCCCAACCCGAATCTACGTCTGGGTTTTGACTCCAGCTCTTTGCAGCAACAGTTGTACCAGGTGGCCATATCATCCTAGAGCTGAGCACATACGCCCCAAAGCCCACATCCACATCCCAGGGCCCGTGCCGGCACCCTTCAACATCCCACAATGCTAAACCCCCGAAATTGTAAATTCATTAATGCTAGAAACGCAGCAGCCCCCGGCAACATTTGAAAACCCCCTAAAACCCTAAGCCCCTAAACCCCAAACCTTAAAACCCAAAACCCCCTAAAACCCTAAGCCCCTAAAAGCGCAGGAGTCGCGGCCAAAGCGCCAGGTGGTGGTGCCTTCGGCGCCGCAGCTCGCTGCTGAGCCGAAGGTTGAGGCTGCAGGGATTTCTCTTGGGGNGGGGGGGTGGGGTGGGTGGGGTTTAGGGTTTAGGGTTGGGGCTTTAGGGTTCAAGCTGTGGAGTGCAGGGGGTTTAGGGTTTAGGGTTTAGGGTTTAGGGTGGGTATGCAAGGAGTTAAGGATGTAGGGTTAGAGGCTGCGGATACCCACAGTATTGGAACTTATTTCTTCTTGTTGATCTTGCTCCTCTTGTATCGCGAAGGACCATAGAGGGCACCATACCCTAAACCCTAAACTAAACCCTAAACCCTAAACGCCGAAAGCCCTAAATCCTAAATCCCCAATCGGGGGATGGGAGTTGATTGGCGGCGGGTTTTCTCTGGTCGTGATAGTTCGGAAGTGCACAAGTTCACAAAGCCCTTGAGATATTTCCTTTCCCGCTACCCTAAAGCCTAAACTCTTAAACCACTAGACCCTAACCTCCAGAAACCTTTGCTCTAAGGCAGAGTCCGTTTGTTGGCCTGGACACTGCAAAGAAATCACGAATGCATTGCGAGCACTCATTCGGGTTCGTCTTCTTGGAATACGGAGGATTGGTGTTTCATCGCTTCCGAAGCTCTCAAACGGATTTCCACTGCACCAGTCACCAGACCCCAGACCCTAAATGCACCATGGGTCCTGTGCCGTAGTTTGTTAGGCCTTATTACTTGGAGGTTCATGGGTAGTTATAAGTGGAGCTTAAGTCCCCAATATGGGTTATAAGTATAGTTACCCTACTTATAAGCCTACTTATAACTACCCTAAACTCTAATCCCTAAACCCTATAACCCTATAGATCCCTTTAACGGAACCCTACTATAACCTTACATATAAGTACCCATGAACCTCCAAGTAGGCTCGACCCAACTGACCAGCGCAGCATCTCCAAGAGGCCTCGGCCTCGAGAAGTGCGAGCCCAGAGACTAAAAAATATCCCTTTGTTAAGGCATGTTTCTTAAGTCATATTAGGGATCCTTCTATACTTTAAGGTATATTCCTTAATTCTGAGATATTGGAGTCTCTGGGAGTCGCAGAGGCGCGCGAGCACTTGCCGCGAGGCGTATCAGGGTTCGCCGCTCTTCTGAGTCACCCTGCTCCCTGGAGTGGAGCGACTGGAATTGTTGAGCTGCAACTCCGCTGACAAACTATGTGACGCATGCAGATCCTGCAGAGTTCTCATGACCTAGGAGCTGCCTTCAGAACAAAACTCGAGCCGTCTTTCAGGACAGCCCAAAGGCTGCAACGAGCCGTGGCTTGGGGAGGGCACCCGTGTGTGCAGGAACCCAGCAGCTAGTGGCGGCGGCGGCGGTGGTGGTTGTAGTGGTCGTCGTCGTGGTCGTAGTTGTCGCACCGGTATTTTTACGTATGTTTTTTCGTACAGCAGTAGTTTTGTTCGCATAATGTTTCGATTCCTAATACTATTCTTGCCATTGTCATTACTATTACTTCTATGCTCATGATTGACATATCGATATTTTTCTTGCTATTACTATCACCGTTATTCCTATTATCCTCCCTAGTTCTACCGATGTCCACGGCCAGGCACCAAAGCCGCCGGAGCCCACAGCAGCTGAGCATAGGGCCTAGACCGTCCTCCGGGAGCGTTTCCTATAAGGCTACTACGGTACTGTAGGTTGTAGGGTTTCGGGTTCGAGGGTTTTTGTCGGATTCAAGGGTTAGGTTTGGGGTTTAAGGACTTCAGGTTTGGGTGTTTGGGTTTAGGATTTAGGTATCAGGGGTTTGGGTTCGGGACTTAAGGTTTACAAGGTTGTCCCCTCATAGAACTGCCCTGTGAAGAATCCGCAGAGCGGCTGCCGTCTTCAAGGGGCCCTGACTGTGGGACTGGAGCAGGTTTCAGAGTGCGGACTTTAGAATGTCAGGGTGATTGGGGAGTGTCACGGTTTGAGTTTAAGGTTTAGGCTTTAGGGTTTAGGGTCATACCTAAATCCCCAAACGCCAAGCCCTGATCCCTGAATCCTGTGAATCCTCAAACCTTTAGCTCCAAAGCCTGTAAAGTCTACACCCTCAACAGCCAGACGAATCTCTAAAACCCAACGGCCTGAACCCCAAAAACCAAACCCTAAACCCTAAACCCTAAAAAAAAGGAACTCAAATCCTCGAACCTCGCATAAGGTCCTCAACCCTGGAGCCTCAAGCCTCCACCCCAAAAGCCCTTATCCTTGCATCTCCCACCCCCGTAATCCCTAAACCCGGAACCCTACAACACTGAACCCCGAACCATGAACGCGAAGCCCCCCACAACATTGAGGCCTAAGCCCTGAACCCTAAACCCCTAAACCCCCCCCCTCCTAAACCCTAAGCCCGGTAACCCGAGGCCTGAATCGCTTGAGAGCTTGATGCAGCAACTCAGCGGGGACGGAAAACGCTTGGCACACACCGGGTTTAGTGTTTAGGGTTTAGGGGTTTAGGGTTTAGGGTTTAGGGGTGTGCGTTGTGTCCGTTCGCGCATCCTTCACGGGCCGGCTTCCGATACTGCTTTAACGCCGGCCCTCACCATTTGCGCTCACTGTGCGTAGCTCGTTTTCCCACCCCAGCCACCCTAACTCGACCTCTTCGGGTTTAGGGTTCCATTCTGAGCGGAACCCTCGTGTTCATTCTTATCTACTACCTTTTGGTTCTAACCATATTGGGTGCATCAGTGCCGATGCGTTGCCATTAGTAACGTAATACGCATGCGTAGAATGTATATACACAGGTATTCATTTGTGCTTGCATGTCTGTAAATATGTGTGGGTGTATTTGTGTCTATACATGTATATATGTATACNGCGTAGAATGTATATACACAGGTATTCATTTGTGCTTGCATGTCTGTAAATATGTGTGGGTGTATTTGTGTCTATACATGTATATATGTATACATGAATGTATGTATGTAGGCCTTGTGCGGGGTGAGAGGAGGTAGAGGTTCGTTGGGGCGTGAAGGGCGTAGACCGGCACGGGCCAACGAACCGATGGGTTAGACGAGAGAACCCTCTGCCCTGGGGAGCTCTGCCTTGATGGGNTGCGGGGTGAGAGGAGGTAGAGGTTCGTTGGGGCGTGAAGGGCGTAGACCGGCACGGGCCAACGAACCGATGGGTTAGACGAGAGAACCCTCTGCCCTGGGGAGCTCTGCCTTGATGGGTTTGAGGCTCAGACCAGGAGTGTCGGGAGCTTCATCTGGGAAGCCCCAGAGCCCCTTGAGGCCCATTGAGGTCTCTAAGACCCCTGAAGACTCCAAGGCCGAAAAGTATGAAGGCTCCGAGCCCCTTGAGGACTTCAAGGTTCCCGAAGCCTTATGACTGCCAGGCCGCTGCACCTCCTGAGGGTCGTGAGCCCCTTTGAAGTCTCTAAGGCCCTTGACGACCCTCAAATTCTAAACTCCTTTCAAGGCCCCGAGCCTCTAGCGCCTTTGAGGGCCCGTAACACCCTTAAGGTAGCTAAATACTTTGAAAGCCCTAAGCCCCTCAAGGCACCTTGAGGTTCTAAGGCGCCCACGGCGCTAAACTGATAGCACCTCCGAAGGTCCTGAGCCCCTTGAAGCCCTTGAAATCTCTAAGGTTTTTAAAACCCTCAAGGCCCGTCACCCTCTTGAAGGCCTTGAGCCCCTTGAAGCCCAATGAAGTCCCCAAGGCCCTCAAGACCCTCAAGGCCGAAAAGTATGAAGGCTAAAGGAACGAAGAAAGTCTCCAGACTCTGGAGCTAGAATCCTGCAAATTCGGCCTGAAGCTGGTAAGCTTTAGACGCCAAGAAGCATGTAACGTCTCGAAAGCTCCTAAACTCTGAGGTTCCCGGGAGCTCTGTCCTAAACTTGAATAGAAGAAGAGCCTGAAGCAGTAAATTTTGACAAGCTTGCAGGCTTTGGAGTGAACCCTCGCGCACGACGAGCTGGGCAACTTGACGCGCTTGAATCCACAGCACTCTCGTACGGCCCCATGCTTACAAGAACCTGTCGCAGCACTGGAAACAAGCCTAGAAGCCGTAGACAACAGCAGATTGTAAAGGGTAAATCTTGCAAGTTCGAGCTCAAGCTCGCAAGTTTGAGACATCTGGAGGTATCTAATGTCCTGGAAAGCTTGTAGACTCTAAGGTCCTATGGCCCTTCCTCTAAACGAACAAGAAGCCGCAGGCACATGTGACAAGCCTGCAGGCTCTGGGAGCACGACAAGCTTGGAAAAACTTGCAAGCCGGAGTGCAGCCTTCAAGATTCTAAGAAGCATGGACATCTAAAAGTAGACGGAAGATTGCGCCCTGAAGCGAACGACAAGCCTGAAACCATGTTACAGGGACCCCAAAATCAAACCAAAAACTGCAAGCCCACAAGCCCCGGAAGCTTGTAGTTTTGGAGTCAAGCCAAAGTCTGAGCACGAGGGGCAGACCCGACATCCCTTGATTCGGGCATGCAAGTGTCGCGAGCCTAGATTTCTGGAGCACACTCGAGCGAACAATGCGCGGGGAAAGCTGGTGTACAAAAGTTGGCCCTATGTTGCTTTCACTGCAGCAGCACCCGCTCCGCAGTCTGAGCTTTCATGTGAGCTGCATCGCAAAACACGCAGTCGTAATTGTTGTTCGCAGCGTTTTGGAGACTGGATCTGCAGCGTGAGCTTCGATGTAAGTTGCAGCCTTGTTTGGATCGTTGTCGCGCAGCGAGGTGAAGCAGTACGGCCGAAGCGAGACGGCTCAAAGTGAACAAAACAAGACGGCTCACCACCTCCAGCCAAGCATGGCTCCAAAGGTGAAGCCCAGACAGCCGCCAAAGGCCACGCCGAAGGGCTGCTGCCCGGTCAGAGGCTTCCCCACCGGAAGAACTTCCAGTCCCACCACGCACGCTGCGCCAGCAAGTGTGGGACACGCCGCGAAACCCGGCCCATAGGCCTTCTGGCCCGCACCCAGGTCGCGCAGGGGCCCTACATCGTGACACAACACGGAATGCTTGCCTCTGTTGCAAACATGCAAGGTCTGCGACCGTGTGAAGGGGTGCCGCTGCACCACGTGCATGACCTCCTATATGTGCCGAGCGTGCAGGCAAGTAGGGCGCAGTCTTGCGATGCCGATCCAAACTGCCACGTGCCCAGGCCATAGAGTGGGCTTGCGCGAAAGCATGGCTGCAACAAGAGCTGAGCGCCACGACGTTCAGCAACCGAACGTAGCCAGAAATCAAGAAAGTTGTGCATGAGGCAGAGACCCGTCTTGGCGACGCCTTGCACCATGTCGCACGCCGGTTGAGCCGGCACCCGGGCGCAATCCGGGAGCGGCAGACGGCGCTGGCCAGCACTTTCCGGCAACTGGTTTGCGGGGAAGCCACCGCTCGGGACTGGGCGGGAAAGCTGCCACCAGACCCGCCGGAGCCTCAAAGACGGACGCAAGAACCCAGAATGAAGTGATGAACACCCGCCAGGTATCCCGACTCTAACCATGAGTCCAGCCACGAGGAGCGGTGCTTGCGCTTCGACGTTGCGCGGACAGCAGCGAAGGCCGCGCAAGACGCAGCCAAGCTGGCGAGGGCAGCTGAGGTGGTAGCAGCTGTACCGGTCCCTGCAGCCAAGACGAAGGGCGGGCAAAGGCTAAAGCCAGGGCTGCCGAGAAGGCAAAGGAGCGGGCGGAGGCAGCACCGAAAAGGCCGAGAAAAGCGGCGAAAGCAAAAGAAGGCACGAGAGGAGGCCAGGTGACGGCCTCAGAAGATCGGACTTTTGCGTGTGAGCACATGAGCCAGGCTCGCAAGCTGAAAGAAAAGGCGGGAAAGTCTGGTAACATGTATACGAATTCCGGGATTCCCGCGCAAGGACCGCCGCAAGCGTGCCAATACCGCTCGGAAGGAGAAGCGGAAGGCCCTGCGTGAGGTGGGCTCATGAAGACATTGGAGGTTGATTTGAATAGAGGCGATATGATGTGACAGGACTCAGACAGAGCCTGGGAGCTACTGGCGGAAAGAGCCGAGCAGAGCGCAAAGCAGAAGCTCGCTTCGTGAAGAGTGGCGGGCTGAAGTGATTAGAGTGAGGTATGTAAATGACGAACATGTCAGCCAGAGCGCTAAGCGAGGTTAGTCCTCACGCGCGCGGACGGGCGCAAGAAAGCCACGGACGACCCCTACCAAGTGGAGTCGGACGCGGAGGCAGCCTCCGCGCCGAAAAGAAGGCCTGCTGAGAAAACTCCTTTGGCTAGGTCGGGGACAGCGACAACTCCTTGCCGAGTGACGCAGAGCTCGCACTGGCACTAGCCGCGCACGCCTGCGACGAGGCGACTAGTTGCAGGAGCTCGTTCCACTTCAAGTCAGTTCTGTCCCAACCCAGGGTGCCGGTTGGACTCTCAGCCGATCATGCAGAGTAGCAGCAACATACTGACCACGAGAGAAGGCGGAGTCGCCAGTCGTTGCCTGCATCGGGACGAAGTGCTGGGACGATGCTGGGAAGAACTCTGGGCCTGTTGTGTCGGGCCCCAAATTGCAGCCAGCAAGCAGACAGTAAGAGTGCTGAATCCACAGGCACACTGCGGTGCCGAGCTGTGCCATTTACACTTGGGCGAGAGTCGCTGCCATGCCCACAACCAGGCCTCCCTTTTGACAGCATGTGTTGTTGGCCACAAATCTGCAGCAGGCTGCCGTTTGCCCCTGCTCATCATGTGGAACGGCACGCAAGGCAAGACTTGTACCGTGTGCAGCACCCCATGATGCTCCTTTGTGGCAAAGCATGAAACGACAATAAAGCAATGAATGTTGCCTCTGGAAGGCCTCGAAAAGAGGAAGAGGCAGGCCACGTTTTACGTTAGATGCTTGTATTCTCTAGCTGCCGCGTGGAGGCCCTGCTGGCAGTTGTGGGACGAAGCCCGCGGACAAAAAATGAGTGACACGAGTAGAAGGGAAGGCAGATGTGAAACAAAGTTCACGTAGCCAACACGAAGCGCCTCCCCGCAGCTGTTGAGAAAGCCTTGCGGGATCGGTCGGGCGAGGCATGCCTGATTGCAGGGCAGGTGTGGACAAACCGTGTCTAACGCATCCCGTCAGTGTAAGAACAGAAACCAATGGAAAGCTCCGCTGCGACGCCAGGTATGCAGATGGATGTCAACTACTGCGATCAGTCCGGGCCTCAGGGGTTAAACCGCCTGTGCCGGGTCCCAAGCCTCGGGACTTTGCCTGGACGTGGCAAAGGAAGCGTGAGGGGCCCATTTATGGTGTTCGAAGAAGTACTTGCGAAGACTGTCCTTAAAGTTCCTAAATTCCTTCAGACCTCAAGGCCGACACTCTCTTGACGGGCCTGAGCAGCTTAAGGCCCATTGAGGTCCCTACGGCCTCCCAAGACCCCCAACGCCAAGTATGAAGGCTCTGAGCCCCTTGAGGGCCTTAAAGCAGCTGAAGCTTTAGGATTTCCAAGCCGCTGCTGCACCTCCTGAAGGTCCTGAGCCCCGAAGGCCCCTTGAAGTCTCTAAAGCCCTTTAGGCCCCTCAAGGCCCTAAACCCCTTTGAAGGCCCTGAGCCTCCAAGGCCTTTGAGGGCTCTTAACACGTCTAAGAGAGCACAATCCTTTCAAAGCCCTGAGCCCTGCAAAGCAGCTGGAGGTTCTAAGGCCAATGGCTCTAAACTCCTTTGACAGGACCTCCGAAGGTCCTAAGCCCCTCAAGACCCTTGAAGTCTCTAGGGTCTTAAAACCCTCAAGGCCTGGGACTCTCTTGAAGGCCCTGAGCCCCGTAAAGCCCATTGAGGTCCCTAAGGCCTCCCAAGCCCCTTGAGGGCCTTAAGGCCGCTGAATCCTTAGTTGCGCTAAAGAAGTACGTTTTCTGGACACCAACCCTGTCCATGCTAGATTGCGGGTAGCCGAGCCACGGCATCGAGCCGCCGAAGCAGTCAGTGAGTAAAGCAGCGAACGGCACGCAGCACAGAGTTTGAAACAGATCAGCTTCAATACCACAAGCAGATAGTATTGATGTGTTACAGTCTACCACCACCGGACAGCGTTGCGCTAAAGAGGCACGTTTTCTTGACACCAACCCTGCCCATGCTACATTGCGGGTAGCCGAGCCATGACAGTCGAGCCGCCTAAGCAGTCAGTGGAGTAAAGCAGCGAACGGCACGCAGCACAGAGTTTGAAACAGATCATCTTCAATACCACAAGCAGATAGTACTAATGTGTTGCAGCCTAAAGGGCTTTTGCGCAAAGCATGTGTAGCAGTCGGATCTGTTACAAGCAATTGCATTGCAGCTCCTGAGCGAGGGCCGTTCCACGAACATTTGTTTTTTAAAAAGTAGAGGGAAGGCTTTGCCTTGGCCAGGGCCGTGTTGGAGACTCTGTGCATTGTCGAGGACTATTGCAGAAACACCGGATTTTGGCCTGAAGTCTAACACTAAAGAAGACCCTCTGCCTTGGCCAGGGCCGTTTCAAGGATTCCCTGCTTTGANCTGAAGTCTAACACTAAAGAAGACCCTCTGCCTTGGCCAGGGCCGTTTCAAGGATTCCCTGCTTTGATGGAGGGTTTACGAGAGAACCCTCTGCCCTGGGGAGCTCTGCCTTGATGGGGTGGGTTTAGCAGGGAGCTCTGCCTTGATGGGGGGGGGTTTAGGGTAATCTTTTTATTGCGCACATCGCATACGGGCTCGTGCGCAGCTCCCTAGCCGGTCGCGTGGGCTGCGCTTCGCCCAAGGCCCTACGCGCTTNTTTTATTGCGCACATCGCATACGGGCTCGTGCGCAGCTCCCTAGCCGGTCGCGTGGGCTGCGCTTCGCCCAAGGCCCTACGCGCTTGCGCTCGTTGCTCCGGACCCGCTGCGCACCGGGTGTGCTTCGCTGCGGCTCGGCGATTGTATCACTTGACGCGCCTCGCCTTAGTTTAGGGTTTAGGGTTTAGGCTTCTGGTTCGGGTGTCTCAAAAGGTGGGATGAAGGTAGCAAAAGGGCTTGAATAGTTGGAGTAGGGTTTTGGGCTACATGCTAGTGCTAGTATACTGGGCATGTATTGAGAATCAGGAGCCCAGAAGAAGAGTATGACGAATCGATGTTATGTAGGATGAAGGATCTGGAAGGACGCTGATTGGGGATTGCAAACCTCCCAGACACTCTAATTCAGGAATATAGCTTAAATGGAAATATGGGTAGTTTTCTAAATTAAGGGTTATTTTCTGGTACGAGAAAAGTACGGCACCCTTATAACAAGGATCGTAAGGGGGACCCTAATTTAGAGGTTGGGGTGCGTGGCAACAGAAGCACCCTGCCCACCACACCCACAGCAAAAACAGCACCCCCTGCTATACTAACTGCAAAAACACATCGAGCCCCTCCGCAGCAACAGCAAAGAAGAAGCAACAGCAAAAACAAACACACTCTGACCGGTTCGGGTTTGATTGGTGGGTTTTTGTGGTGAAGTTGCAAGGTTTGGTATTTGAAGCACATGTAAGGACAGGATCACGGAGACGTGTGCAGGAGGGATCTGTGTGATTAGGTAAATTGCCACTGATGTCGTCGTCACTTGGTGGACTCTTTATTCATTCCGGATTTGTGAGGTAATCTTCTTTCCAGAGCTGAAATCATTGGCCGTGGACTACATGACGAATCTGTGCAAGAAGACGGGCTGGCTCGAAAGGTTCTTGGGTGAAGGCAGGGCCGCAATACCACATTCACTCGAATCCCTAAGCCCTAAACCCTAAACCCCCGAACCCTAAACCCCTAAACTCACATGCATGGTGAACACGCAGAAAGTTGCCCCAAGTCTGGTGCCATGAGCGATCCTGTTTACAAGAACTCCTAATGCTTTCACCCCGGGGATCTCAACTGGAGCAAGTCTACACTGCAAAATTTTTTCGGACCTTCTCCCCAAAGCTGCTCCAATTCGACAAGGCCTTAAATTTTCACATTTTTTCCAAACCCTAAACTCGAAACCTTAAGCCCTAAACTCGAAACCCTAAGCCCTAAACCCCAAGCCCCTATAGTACCCTTATAGTAACCCTGAATTTTCCCTTAAAGGAACCCTAAGCCCTAATTCCTAAGCCCTAATTCCTAACCCTAAAGTCTTCAGCGCCTCGAACGCGATGGGCCCGGCCTGAGAGGACCTCGGGCAGGCTCGGAGGGGCTGAGAGAGCGTCAGATACCCAGGGATGCTCAGTAACTTGGGAAGAAAAAGGAAGTTTGGCATTGGGTAATTATATAGGCCTAGGACTACAAAAAAGGAAAAGGGGCTTCTCTAAACCCTACTTGGAGGTTCATGGGTAGTTATAACTTGGGCTTATGAGTCCCCTAATATGGGTTATATGTAAGTATAGTGACCCTACTTATAACCCTACTTATAACTACCATCAGGAATATACGTTAAATTAGAAGGGGCTTCATTATGATTTAAGGCAAATTCTTTAATGAAAGGGTATTGGGCTCTCTGGGTACCCAGATATTGCCAAACCACAAAGACTTAAGGATTATTTCTTAACTAAGGGTTTTTGGAGTCTCTGGGAGTAATTAAGAAGCCGAGCGCGGCCTCTGTTGCCTCCTTCCAAGGTACTACTATTTCTCCTACTACTATTATTCACCCGAACACTGTGCCATGTAATGCGATACTAGTTGCCCACTCCTCCCCTCGGCTGTTTTCCGTGGCCCGGCCCGGGGTGGCTTTGGCTTCGTTACGGGTTTCCTCTCCCGCCCTCCCTAGGATTTAGTCTCCTGGGGTCTTCTGCCTAGCATGCTTTGCATGCTCTTGCGCCGCATGGGGCCTGTACCATCGCTTTTCTTTCTTTGTCCGTGCTGGAGACCGCCTACGGGACCGAGGTTACGGCAATTCAAACACTTTGTTCAAACGGCCACACAGTAATTACCACTATCATCCCAACAATTACCAATATTATTCTTAGGGTTCCTTCTGCAGGATATGTCAGGTTTAGGGTTTACGGTGCAGGATGTTTGGAGTTTGGGGCTCAGGATGTAGGGTTCGGGGTTGCAAAGATGTTTTAGATGTGTTTCGTTTCGGCCTGTAGCCCCTATTTTCCTAAAGGACGATACGCTCAAAAACCTTATTCTACTTATTTAACTCTTCATATAGTAGGGGTTCAGTGGGGGTTCAGGCCTGTCAGATCCAGGTGCAGGTTTTTGCGAGTTTGAAGCTGACGACGTCCCAAGCTCCACACACGCAATGGGCGCTGTTGTCGGCAATTCAGTTACATAGCCATCAGTAGCACCGAGATGATTTCGACTCTCTTCACCATACCAACAAGGTGCGGCACAACTTTGAAGGTTACGCGCTCCAGATCTTGCCGTGGCATGGAAACATGAGCTGCGCAAGTTTATCTTCGATATCCAGGAGCGTTGTCAGTTAATCCTGCTGGCGGGTTAGGATCTAGGATTTCATCGAATTTAACTGACCGTACCAGGATTCGTCGGATCGTCCTCCTTAATTCGTGTCGCACAGAATCGAGTCGCTTTGCGGTCGAACCCTTGGATCTCAAGACCCGGGACTCAAAGTGTTTTCGAAGTGAAAAGCTTTTTGTGACTTGAAGTCTCCACTAAACCGAAACCGTAGAGTGGCGTGGAAAGAGACAGTACAGATTCGAATGATTCGAACAAAGCGTTTTCAGCATGGCTCGGGATGCGTTCTTTGCCCCTAAGGAGGCCTTGAGTGGTTATACAGGATGGGATTATGCTTGTGTGGTACTCAAGACTGCGCAAGTCCGAATCTTGCAATTGCCCCACAGCCCTACACCCCTAAACTACAACCCCCCCCAACTCCCCAAACCCTAAGCCCAAAACACCAACACTCCAAAATCTGCAAGACTTAAGCCCCAAAACGCCAAGAACCACAAGTTTCCTAAACCGCCAACCCCAAATGTTGAAACGCTTAACGTTAAAAACTAAAGTCTTACAAACCCAAAGCCGTAAAAGGCCAACACCTGCCATGGTCACAGCAGCCAAGGCCTGGCTTGTCCGGATTCCGAGTAACATAGGGGTTGGAAATGGTTGGAACAAATAGAATTAGCATCTTCTTATATTGACAAACTTGATAATTACGCTGCAATATAAGCTAGCAACACATGTAAGGTCCCTTTACGATGAAGGCTGCGTGCGTGTGTGTGTGTGTGTGTATACTTGTATCTGTTTATATATGGGAGTTTCCGAAAATTAGGGGTACCTATTCGGGGGTCCTTATAATAAGGATCCTACTATGTAGGGTACTATATCAGGGTCCCCTATTTTCGGAAACTCCCATATATATATATATGTATACGTGGACGTCGATATGTGTATGTAAGATACGGTATGTCTTGTAATGCAATGTAAAGCAACGTTCTGTTCTGCTGTGTTATGTTGTCTTGCGTTATGTTAGGTTTATCTTCATGTACATGCGCGTGTTTATGCTTATGTTTATGTTAAGCTGTGCTATATGATGTTACGTTGTTGTTTGTTTTTAACCTACACTTGCTATGCTCTGCTCTGCTATGCTATACTGTGCTATGTTGTGTCAACATATGCTATTAAAGTTATGTTATGTCACATTGTTTTTTGCTAGGCTGTGTTATGGAACATTTTTCATGTTCTTTTCATGCTATGCCTTTCTCTGCTATGCTGTGCTGTGCTATGCTATGTCGTGTTAGAATATGGTTTGCTATGATACAATGATACGTTACGTTATGCTTATTATGTTGTGGTGCGTAGTATGATTTAAAGTAGCACAATGTACTGGAACGTAGTGTAGTGTAGTGTGATGTCATGTCCTGAAATGTAATGATGTAGCTTTCTCACTATTGTTATTACGCGTAGTGTGATGACGTACCCTTGAAGCCTGGTGTGGTATCCAAACTCTCTATGCATAGCCAATATATTGCAAGAACAGGAAGTCTTAAACCTTAAACTCCGAACCCCAAACCCTTAAACCCTAAACCCTTAAACCCTAAACCCTTAAACCCTAAACCCTTAAACCCTAAACCCTAAACCCCCAAACCCTGAGCCCTTAAGCCCTGAACCCTGAACCCCTAAACCCTTAACCCCTAAACCCTAAACCCCTAAACCCCTAAACCCTTCACCCCTAAACCCTGAACCCTTAAGCCCTGAACCCTCAACCCCGAAGCCCCTAAACCCCTAAATCCCTAACCCCTAAACCCTGAACCCTTATCATCGGAGCCCGGAGCCCGCAGCCTCTACAGGCCGCAGACCCTTAAGGTAGGGACCTTCATAGTTAGCATAGGGTTGCGGGGGTTCCTTTAAAGGGTTCCTTTAAGGAGTATTATAAGGGTACTACAGGGTTTGTTTTAGGGACCTTAGTAAACAGAATAGGGTGTTGGGGGTTCCTTATTATAGTTATTAATTAGTGTTATATGCCCCCCCCCCCCCCCAAAGCCCTATTCCAATTATTAAGGCCTCTACAGTAACTCCGGCAGGCCCAGGGACGTGCCAGCTCCAAGGACGATCTTCCAATTCACAGAGCTGTGGGATCCAGGTGACATCCGTATTGACGGCGATTATCCGCGAATTGAAGATTGAAGACATAGTTTTTGCAGGGCTTTTGTATTGTTATCAATCAGGTATCACCAGGGTTTACAAGGTTTCTGTTGACGGTTTCATAGCGGCCTGATTAATTAGTGATGCACTAGTTGAATCCGTGAACTCCGACGTGAAAATCAAAGTTTTGTAAATCCCACAACACTTCATGCGAAGACCGAGCGCCTGCTTCCTTTTCCACCCTCAGAACCCTAAACCCTAAACCCTAAAACCCTAAACCCTAAACCCTAAATAAACCCCAAACCCTAAACCCTAAATCCTAAACCCTCAGTTGGAAAGCTCTAAGCGCTGAACCCTAAAGCTGAAGGCCCCCAAAAGGTGAAGGCCCCGAACCCTACATGGGTAGTTGTCAAAAGTAGGGTCCCTTTTTGGGTACCCTAAATAGTAGGTGCCGTATTATATTAAGGACCCAAAAAGGGACCCTAATTTTGACAACCACATATACTTCATGGAAGACACTAGGAAGGCCTTTTGCACCCTGATACAACCCTTGTAAGATCCTGTTTTAGAATCCTAAAACTTAAACCCTAAACCGTGAAAACTTTATTATTATCTTATAACTTATACACACCTTGCAAAGCCTCGATAGGATGCGCGGCCGGTGCAGCCTAGCGACGCCAGTTGGCAGCTCGGTGCGGGACGGGTCCCAGATTCTTGCAATCTTAAAACGTTCAGGGCTCAGGGTTTAGGGTATCAGGAATGGATATCCCTACTGCATTCAAGGCAGCCGACGCGGAAGGGCAAGCACTTTCAAACCCCACAGCCAAACGCAGCAATGAGGCCCAACTCCCAAAAAGGCACCCTAGACCCGCAACCTACCTGAGCCCAGACGCTAAGCGAAGTTTCAGTCCATCGCCGGTGTTCAGGTCGTTCCGAGTACGTTGAGGCCTGCACCTGAGTGGGCCCCGAGAGCCCAGTACCCCTTCATTAAGGAATATGGCTGAAATCATGATATGAAGACCCTAATGATTTAAGGTATATTCCTTAATTAAGGGGTCTTGGGCTGTCTACCCCCCACCGCTATATCGGGTGAGGTATTATTGTTGCCTCAGCTAGACTTGCCTGACGGTACCTTGAAATCGTAAATTCAGGTTTGAGGCGCTGCTTGCTTAACAGGGTTTGAGGCTTCGGTTTCAATCTTTTTCTGATTTAGGTCTTGGAGTAGGGTTTACGGTTTTGGGTTTAGGGTTTCGGGTGTAGGTCTTGGAATAGGGTTTAGGGTTTTGAGTTTAGGGTTTACGCAGGGCTCCGCAACCCGAAACACGACACTCACTACACCCTTCAACCCTGAATCCCGAACCCTGAACCCTAAACCCTACACCCTCGACTCGACCTTAATTTAGGCCCTTAACGCTACGCCCCTCAACCCTAAACCCCGAACCCTAAACCCTGAACCGTTGTAGAAACCTTCACAAGTATCTTCACCGGAGCCTTCCGCCAGGGTGATCCAGCCAACTCAACAAGGAGTCACTTTCTTTCCGCCGCACGGCCTCTCTTGTTTCTCAAAACGTAAACCCTAAACCCCAGCTATTTTGCGGGTGCTTTTGCTTTTGCTTTTGGCTCTTCATGGGTATCTCAGGTCAATTTCTGTGAAGTTGGGTCTCTGCAGCCTTTGTTCTTGGACCTTGGGGCTCTGACCCGGTTCCCCTAGTTGCATCCGCATCTTCCCAGCTACTTCCCTTTATGGCCCGGAGCTCCCCGCAAAATGTAGGGGCTTCATATAGTACAAATGGGTGGTTGTCAAAATTAGGGTCCCTTTTTGGGTCCTCAATACCAAAAAGGGACCATAATTTTGACAACCACCCAAATATATGAACGGATCCTGAGTAGCAATTGTCGAAGTCTTTTCAGGAAGCTCCTATGTGCCGAAAGCCTAAGATAAGGGCTGCAATAATTAGACAAGGGTTTGGGGGCCCATTATACTATAATCATAATAAGGAACCCCCAAATGGTATTGGTAATTATTTCAGCCCTCCATATTACCCTCAACCTTCCCGTGCTACTGAGGAAGTGTCGCAAGCAGAGAGCGAGGCGAGGGCGGGGGCGGAGGGAGGGGGGGGGGAATAGAAGCCCAAGCAGTGCTCTCGAAACCCTAAACCCTAAACCCGAAACACGGGACCCCCCTAAACGGTCTTAAATCCCCGGCATCAACCGTGAATTCCCTCCCCAAGGCCCTGAACCGATGCAGGAGTCTTCAAAACCGTCGCAAACTCAAGACGGAAGCTTTGTCTTAGCAGGGTTCAGAGGTCCTTTAATTAAGGGATCTATAGGGTTCTATAAGGGGCTCTTGGTAGCTGAGTAGCTAGCCTTTAACCTTGTGGGGTTTATAGAATCCTACCATAACTGAAAAGGTTAGCTTGCACTCAGCCCCTCAGTTGCAGAACACATGGGAGTTTCCGAAAGCAAGGGGTACCTTAGTTTGGGGTCCTTATAATGAGGATCCTACTATTTAGGGTACTATATTAGGGTGCCCTATTTTCGGAAACACCCACATATAGGAAGTTTCAACCAGAACCCTGCAAGAACCCCCGGTAAAATCTTCTGCAACACCGCCCCCTGAATGCAATGGATCAACCCGTCAAAAATTACGAAGCCTAAAACAAACCCCGAACCTAAACCCTGTAAAAAGCTTTCGGATAAAGAGGGCTACTGCACTTTAAAAAAAAGCCCTGTAAAACCTCCAGTAAACGCCTCAATTCAGCAGAACCTGGCCCCTCTGAGCTTCGGCGAGCAGCTGGCGGTGGCCTCGGGCGAGTGCTGTCAAGTGCCCAAATCCGCGATGTAGGGGTTGAAGGTCCCTGTTAGGGTTCCTTTAAGGGTACCACAAGGATATAGGGTTTCGGGTATAGGGCTCAGGGGAAGAGCCTGCAGTTTGAAGGCGACCTTCCTCGAAACTCGAACCTAGATAGGTGTTGTAAGTTAGACAAGATAGCGTTTAAGTTAGAGGGCCCTAAAGCCCAAAGCCCTGCGCGCAAAAGTCCGCCGGTTTCGGACTCAGGTTCTGGAGACCTATCTCCGGTACCGAGGCAGGAGGTACGACCGCCAGCGCCAGGACGGATGCCTCGAGCCTCGACCCCGAGATGCGATGAGCTAGGCCCTCTTAATCATAATGTTCTTAGAAGCATCATCTGAAGATTGTTATGCACCGATAGACATTGGTGTTCTTTGAAATTGCTTTTAGATCCGATTGTCATAGAACCCCAAAGGGGTTCTTGCTGGATCCTATTATTTGCGTTACGGTTCTAAGTGCCCTAAACCCTAAACCCTAAACCCTAAACCCTGAGAACAGAGCTCTTATGCAGCAAAGCAGCCCAAAGCTTTTTGGAATCTTGAGCCCGACAGCCTTTCTCAGGGGTTTAGGGGTTTAAGAGTTTAAGGTTCAGCGGTTTATGGATTAGGGTTTAGGGTTTAGGGTTTGGGGTTTGGGGTTTATGGATTACCTTCCCTAACCCCAACCTCGAGGTTCATGGGAAGTTTTACGTAGGTCTATGAGTAGGGTAAGTATACCTATCTTCCCAAATTACGGGACTATTCTCCCCACGTATACCTACCCCTAAACCCTAAACCCCAAACCCTAAACCCTAAACCCTAAACCCTAAACCCAAAACCCTAAACCCTAAACCCTAAACCCAAAACCCTAAACCCCAAACCCTAAACCCTAAACCCTAAACCCTAAACCCCAAACCCTAAACCCTAAACCTTAAACCCATGAACCTCCAAGCAGCCCCTTCATCCCCAAGGTTCCCTTGGCGCGCTCCAGAAAAGTTTGAAGCTTCACATACTTCGGGGTACTTGGAAATGGGTTTAGGGTTTAGGGTTTAGGGTTTAGGGCGAAGAGACATACTTCGGGGTACTTGGAAATACCTTAACCCTACTAAAACCCTACTTTTTTGTAGGTTCTTATATTATAAACCCTAATATGGGATTTATAGGGACCCTACAAAAAAGTAGGGTTTGGTAGGTTAAGGTACTGCTTAATTTTGGGCGAAGAGAATCCGTAGGAAGCAGCTAAAAGTGCAACTTTGCAAGGGTACCGTCGCCCCCGCTTCGATCGTAGCTATTTTAGGCATTCTTACCCCCGAGCCTATTCTAGTTAGTCAAGTCCCTATACTATACCCTGCACGCCCCTCGAAACCCTAAACCCCCAAAAGCCTAAACCCTAAACACAAAAGCCTAAATTTTAGAAGGAAAAAGCCTAAACCCCAAACCCCAAAAGCCCCCCACACTCTAACCCTAAAGGCCCCCCCCACACCCTAAACCCCAAAAACCCCCAAACCCTAAACCTCAAACGCTCCCCAACCCCTAAACCCCAAACGCTCCCCCAACCCTAAACCCCAAACGCTCCCCCAAACCCTCCCCCAAAAGTCCCCCAACCCTAAACCCCAAACGCTCCCCAAACCCTAAACCCCAAACGCTCCCCAAACCCTAAACCCCGAAGTCTTGGGATCTGCGAGGACGCCTTGTCCCAGCCGCGGAAGATCAAGCCGCCTCCCCCGGAGGAGCGGCCAGGTGGAGATCCGGAAGCTTAATCATTTGGGTCCAAGTAAGGGTTTTTGAAGAACATACCTCAATTTATAGTAGGATTCCGAGTATACATGGTTTAAGGAACATGGATCCTTTGGGTCGAAATAGGGGTTTTTGAGGAATATGCCTTAAGGAAGAGTAGGGTCCCTAGTATGATTTAAGGAAAAGGGATCCTTTTAGTCAAAGTAAGGGCTTTTGTTTGAAAGGGATACTGCGCGCGATCCTTTAAGGTCTTAAGGGGCTTTCTTCCTGGGATACTAAGGGATCCTTTGAGTATACCCTACGTGCTCGTTTAAGGCTTTAAAGGGCTCCGGGGAACCAAGGGGATCCTATAAGGGATCCTTTTGTTAATGCGTCAAGGGATCTTATCTGGGTGTTCTTCTGGTTGGCTCTTAAGACTTTAACGTTTTGGGTTTCGATATGAACTATAATAAGGAGGCTAAAAGTTTAACTTTTAGGAGGGGTTCAGAAGTCAGCCAAGTTATAAAGGGATCCAAAGCAGGTACCTAAGATTAAGAGGTGATACACGGGATGCCTTAAGGCTTTGAGGGGTCTTGTAAAAGATCGCATAGGGCATAGGGGCATGTAAGTGATCTTGTAAAGTATCCTTTAATTAAGGCTTCCTTCCTTTCAGGGATCCTACAGGGTATGTGAGGGACCCTACAAGGAATCTCTTCATTTTTAGAAGGAGCTCCTTCAAAAACCTAACACCCTAAACCCTGAAAGGCACAAGGCCACGATTGCCAGAAGCTCCACACCACATGAAATCCCTTCGCAACGGCCCTTGCAACCTTTGGGGGGGAGGGGGGCTTGTGGAAGGCCGTCAGCAGAAGNCGCCAAGACCCACAAGTGCCAAAACCCCCCCCCCACTGAAAACCCCTTCCCACCGGCCCTGGAACCCTTGGGGGGGGGGGGGGCTTGTGGAAGGCCGTCAGCAGAAGCCCTTGGACAAAGACCAGGCAAGTCTTTTTTCTTTGTTTGCCTTCCTTTCTGTCATGTTAGGGTTTCTTGTCTTGTAGAGTCTAGGGTCCAATCGGATGTGCGGGTGTCAGGAATCGGTGGGCTTGATCCGGATGGCAAAGCCAAGCCATGCAGCGTCGTCGTCACTCTTTAGTCTTGGGAGCGTTGCAGACCCCAAACCTTAATACAGTTTTTGGGCTGTGCGGGGTTTGATGGGGTGCCGGGGTTGATAGCCGAGGGGCGTACAGTTTGGAGTTTAGGGCCTCGAGTCAACGAGGCGCCAATAGCCGAAGAAGTGAAATGTGGGATTGCTTCCTAGTCCCAGTCTCCATTCCGGTCCAAGCCGACTTGATTTTTGGGCTTTGGGGCTGTTGGGCTTTGGGTTTAGTTGCCTTGGCTACTTAAGCCTCAAGCCCTGGCTTGCCCCAGAAACCCGACTAAGCTACCAACTTTGGCTCTGAATGCCGAAGAACGGCGGTTCCTGTACTGAGCCCAAAGCCCCGCACATAATGTAGGAATCTAGGATCCTGAGGAATGCGTGATACTATCACGATGTAGTCCCACTCTACAACATATCCCCAAGCCCGATTGCAATCATTCAGCTCTCAATTTTGGCCATGAAGTCTGCTCGAGGTTTAACCCATACCCAAAATCCCAATTCCTAGGGTTGATGATATAAATCCTGCATGACCCATAATAAGGAATATACCATAATTCCCATAGTCTAGGGTCATGAAGGTGATGCAGGATTTATATCATCAGCCGTAGCACCCTATCAAGTTCAAAAAGACACTTAAGCCGAAGGCCTGCAACCCTCTAAGACCCTAAACCCAGAGAGCCCAATACCCCTTAACTAAGGAATATAGCTTAAATCATAATATGAAGCCCCTAATGGTTTAAGGTATATTCCTTAATTAAGGGGTATTGGGCTCTCTGGGAACTTATGCCAACTTGTGGCAAAACACCTCTGTAGAAAGCCTTCAAAGCACTCTGCGCAGTTGGGCGACCTCATCGATCGCCTCGCGAAGCCCAAAAGGCCTTAGCTTCGGCTTGTGGGGCCAAAAAAAACCCAAACCCTGAAACCTGAAAGGGCTTAGGGTTTAGGGCTTTTCGGGTTTAGGGTTTAGGGTTCAGGGTTTAGGGGTTTAGGGTTTTAAGGTTTTAGGGGTTTAGGGTTTTAGGGCTTTGGGGTTCAGGGTTTAGGATTTAGGGCTTCGGGTTTCCGCTTTTGGGGTGTCAGGTTGAGTGGGGTTGAAGGGTAAATGCTTCGGATTCCGGGGTTTAGGATCTAAAGGGCAAACCCCGAAACTCTGGGGCGACTGAGGGGCCCTAAACCCTAAACCCTTAAACCCTAAACCCCAAACCCCAAACTCTAAACCCTAAACCCTTAAACCCCAAACCCCAAACCCTAAACCCTTAAACCCCAAACCCCAAACCCTAAACCCTAAACCCTTACATCCCAAACCCCAAACCCTAAACCCTAAACCCCTAAACCCTACACCCTAAACCGGTGATCTTGAAGAGTTGAGCTGCGGGAGTCCCTGGGGAGGTGGGCTTGGGTTTTTCGGTTGATGATATAAATCCTGCATTACCTTAAGTATGGGAGTTATGGTATATTCCTCATTATGGGTAATGTACAATCAACCGTACTTTTACAGGCTGACAGGGCTGATTTCCAGGTTGCGCTTAGGGGCATGCTACAGTCTTTTTTGTGGGTTCCATCAGGGTTTCTTAAAATCAGGTTCTACATGGGCTGTATGCGGCCACATAGCCCTGTACCCACCCAAAGTACCGCAAGCGTGGGTCAGGGGGAAAGTGGTCGAGTCCGGTGAGCACTTGGTGCCCGCCTCAGTGCTTTCTGCCGGCTAGAGGCCGGATGGATTCACCATGGAAGCCTCAAAATCGTCTGTAGAAGCCTCAAATCGTCTGTAGAAGCTTCAAAATCATCTGTAGCACCCTGGACCCAAAACCCTGAACCATGCTGAACAAACCCTAGAGGCTCAGATCCTCAAGGCAGTACTTGGAGGTTCATGGGTAGTTATAATTCGGGTTATACGTCCCCTAATATGGGTTATCAGCATAGTTATCCTACTTATAACCCTACTTATAACTACCCAAGAACCTCCAAGTAGCACTAATATAGGGGCCTTAATAAGTAGAATAGGGTTTTGGGGTATACTAGACTACAATTATAAACGGAACCACCAAAATAGTATAGGTAATTGTTAAGGCCTCTATGTTAGCAGTAGAAGGCGCGGTAGGAGCAGCGCAACCAAGCCTTGAGAACCATGGAAAGTCTTCAGGTCGTTGGCTTGAAAGACTTGAACCCCAAACACTGAAGAGAGCATGAACAGACCCTAGGCACAAAGCTAAAGCCCAGAAGGTTTGCTAGGGTTTAGGCACTTTGTTGTACAGGGGTTTATCATAAGTCATAGTGAGGGGCCATGATGGAAGCTCACCACAACCCCGACCCCAGACTGAACTTTTGTGCTTCGAGTCTTGTGGCCCCAAAGCCTAGAATGGTCAAACCCCTAAACCCCCAAACCCCAAACCCTAAACCCCTAAACCCCCAAACCCCAGACCCTAAACCCCTTAACCGCCTCCTTGGCTTCGAGGCTCTCCAGGCGTCGCGCCAGGAGATGGTGAAGCAGAAAGCCATCCAGGCTGGCTCGGAAAGCGGCTTCAGGACTTAGGGCATAGGGCTCAGGGTCAGGATTTGAGGTTAAGGCCTCTCACGCGTCGCCCTTCAACCCTGAACCCCAAACTCCTGATAAACCCGAAACCCTAAACCACGTAAACCCCTAAACCCGCCAAGCTTTCACCCCCTAATCCTCTGATGAGGCGCGGGACGTCGAGGCAACTTTCGCTCGCCTCTCGGCGCCGAAGGCGGCCCGCGGGCCAGGGCCCCGGCACTTCGAGCGGTGCGTTCGGATCTTCGAGGATTGTTTTCGGTTATTGTCGGAATAAAGCAAGAGCAAGAGGATCTCCGAGATTTTGTGGCCTTGCATACAGTGACATTGTTCATGACAGTCATACTGACAACAATAACAATAACAGTAGTAACAGTAGCAGTAGCAGTAACAGCAACATAAATAAAATAAGTAGCAGCAGCAGCAACAGTGACAACACTAACAACAGTAATAATGATAATAATAGCAAGAGTAGCAATACTAACAGTAGTAAAACGAATAGCAGTAATAACAACGTGAAAGCAAGAATTAACAGTAACAACAATGACAGCAGTTCTAACAACGACTGCAACAAGAAGAACCTTAAGAATAAGAGTACTCGCATAACAGTCGTCGTCTTCTTCTTCTTCTTATATTGAATATTGCTAGAAATAAAGTGTCAAATAGTTACACAAATAATAGTAATTAGTAATAATGAGAAGAACAATAGCAACAATAATCATAGTAACAATAATAGTCATGGTAATGGTTATAGTATTAGTAATGTTCATAGGTTTTTTTATAATAGCAGTACTAGTCATAGTCATCGCAATAGTATTAGTGCTAGTATTAGTACGGCCACTAGTAATCGTAGTGGCAATGGTAACAGTAACAGTAACAGGACAACAACAACACCAACAACAACAACAACAACTACTACTACTACTAGGACTAGTACTAGTACCAGTACTGGTACTAGTACTAGTACTAGTACCAGTACTAGTTGATATGGAGAGGCACTCGAAGTGCTGATTAGGAGTTCATCTCACCGATCATCTGTTCTACTGTAGGTATATCTCCCCCAGATCGTTCTCAGCGACTTCCTGCAAAAGCTGCTATAGATCCTAAACACTAAAACACGCTGTAGGAATGATAGCAGGCATGCTAAGATTAAGGCCCTTCGGGACAGGGCGTCCCGAAGGCCACTAGCCCTGCCAAGCTGAAACCGAAGTCTGCCGGAACCCACCCTCATAAGCCCCAAAATCCTTAAAAAGTATTCCTTAAAATTCCCTAGTAGAAGCACAGTATCAATACCAATACTGTTCCTTAAGGAAGTAGAAGCACAGTAGAATAACCTGCCGAAGCCGTATTGGAGCTATGAATGCCTCTACTTGGAGGTTCGCGGGTAGTTTCAAGCGGGGTTATAAGCCTACTAGTATGGGTGATGTGGGTTAAAGACTAGGGTTTCTATAGGGTTTAGGGTCTAGAGTTATAGGTTTTACAACCACCGACTATGGGTTATATGTTTGTAGTTATAGTTACCTCACTTCTACCCCCACTATACACTACGCATCAACCTCCAAGCATATTATCCGTGAAAGCTAAAAGCAAGCTCGAGGCCCAGATTGCCTTGGTTTTCAATCCCGAACGCGAAACCCGATGGATTAAATCCTAAACCCGCGTTGCCTCAGGGTTTGAGGTTTGAGGTGTAGGGTTTGAGTTTAGGGTTTAGGGTTTAGGGTTTATGGTTTGTTTGGGGTTCAGGTCCTGAGGCCGGAGCCCCCGCGAACAAATATTTGTTTAAGGAAGGCCCAAACACGTAGCAAGCCTATGGGGTCAATGCTCCAGGGCAGTACAGCTTGGGAGCTGCCCTTGCTTGGTGACGCCGCGAGGTATGACCCCACGCCGGGGGAGAAGGTCTGCCTGATGCCTTCCGGCCGCCTTTAGAATTGAGAAGCTCGGGTTTATACTCTATACTTGCCATATACTTACTATGTACCGAATACTGCGAATGGCTTTCAGACTCAGTGCCCTGACCCTTCGGATTCTACGCCTGGCGCTCCAGTGAGTTTGCAGCATCTGGAGTTAAGCCTTAAAACCCTAAACCGCCCCCCAAAACCCCTAAGCCCGAGACCCCCAAACCCGAAACCCCAAACCCGAAAGCCTTCGGAGAAAGAGCCATTGCATCTTAAAAAAAAACCCTAAGCCCTCTAAACCCAAAGCGCGAAGCCGAAAGGTTGAGATGTGTTGATAACCCTGAGCAGCCGAGGTACAACCAGCACGCGGGGAGGAGCCCTGCTTAGGGGTTCAGGAGTTCAAGGTCGAGGGTTTAGTGCACCCTGAACACCCTGAACCAGTTGTTTCGGGATTCTGGTTCACTTGACAGGCTTAGGCCACCTTCTGGGCCCACGCAGTGCTTGTTTTGAGCTTTGGTTCAAGGCGCTGCTTCGGAACACCCCAAGCCCCAAAACCCCAAAACCTCAAAACCCAACACCCCCTACCCCCGAAACCGAGTTGGGGCTCAAGTCTACGAGCTGTACAGAATTTTCTCGGGAGCCGTGATGACGATCGGAAGTTGCAGAATCTTCGGGTTGCGAGCCCCACGCACCCACACACCTCTTAAACCGAAAGCCTAACAATGTGCTCGGACAATTATTGCTACTCGCAATATCACCTTATGACCCTTATATAGGTATAGTGGAAGATGCGCCGACACCCCACTTAATCATCAAGGCCCCTCCAAAGCCCAAAACCCTGCACCTCAGAACCCCCCAGACCCTTAACCCTAAACCCGGAACCCCTAAACTAAACCCCAAACCGTAAACCACCAAAAACCCCCAAACCCCCAAACCCTCAAACCCCAAACCCTAAACCCCCAAACCTCAAGAGGAGCGTCAACTTCGAACGGCTTGCGGACATGGCGAAGCCAAAAAAGCGAACAGGCCCAACAGGGTCTTGTGTAAAGGATTTAGAGTTTAGGGTGTAGGGATTAAGTTAATAATAATAAAATCGTATTCATAATTATAGATCCCTGTTATGGTAACTTAGATTAAATTCCTATAACAATAACCCAGCCAATGGTGACGCTGCCAAGCTTTTACCAGGGTTTTGGGATTAGGGTTTTGGGGTTTCTTTCGTTATAGCATACCGTCGTTTGGGATTTATGCTTGTGGGGTTAGGGTTGCAGGTTGTGGAATTCAGCACGGAACCCGTGAACCTTTCGTTTCTCATGGATGCTGCGCCACGCATGCTGCTGAAGCTTGGAACCCTCATTCCAAAGCCCTGACACCCTTAAGCCTTAAACTTGATACTCGTGTCCTAAACCCTTAAACTCTAAACCCTAAACCCTTTAACCCGTAAACATGCTAGAAAAGCTTCGCCGAAGGAGCTGCAGAATCTTGGGCCCTGACGTCCATCAGCGGCAAGGACGATCGGCCGGACGGTGCAAAAGCAACCCGAAGCTGAAACCTAGAGCCGTAAGCAGCTCAATCCGAAACCTTAAGGGTTCCGTTGAACCCACGGCAGTTGTAGCAGTTCGACCCATTGATTGGAGGGATTTAGCGATCCGATGGCGGCCGTAGCAGCTCTACCCATTGATGAGAGGGGTATCTGTCCGATTTCCCGGCAGTTGAACCACTCATTGATTGAAGGTGTTTAGCGAACCGCAGCACCGGCATCATCAGCATCAGCTGGATTTCTTTTCAAGGCCTCTGTCCGACTTCCCAAACCAACGGCAGCCGTAGCAGTTCCACCCATTGATTGGGATTTAGCGAACCGCAGCACGAGCATCATCAGCATCAGCTGGATTTCCTTTCAAGGTCTTTGTTCGAATTCGCTGCAGTTGAACCCACGGCAGCCGTGGCAGTACCACCCACTGATTGGAAGGATGTAGCGGACCGCAGCACGAGCATCATCAGCATCAGCTGGATTTCTTTTCAAGTTCTCGGTCCGATTTCGCGGCCGTTGAACCCACGACAGCTGTAGCAGTTCCACCCATTGACTGGAGGGATTTAGCGAACCGCAGCACGAGTATCATCAGCAGTCCGGTTTCCCGGGCGTTGAACTCACGACAGCCGTGGCAGTTCGACCCAGTGATTGGAGGGATTTAGCGAACCGCAGCACGAGCATCATCAGCATCAGCTGGATTTCTTTTCAAGTTCTCTGTGCGACTTCGTGGCCGTTGAACCCACGGCAGCCGTGGCAGTTCGACCCAGTGGTTGGAGGGATTTAGTCAAACGCAGCACGAGCATCATCAGCATCAGCTGGATTTCTTTTCAAGCTCTTTGTCCGATGTCGCAGCCGTTGAAGCCACGGCAGCCGTGGCAGTTCGACCCAGTGATTGGAGGGATTTAGCGAACCGCAGCACGAGCATCATCAGCATCAGCTGGATTTCTTTTCAAGCTCTTTGTCCGATGTCGCAGCCGTTGAACCCACGGCAGCCGTGGCAGTTCGACCCAGTGATTGGAGGGATTTAGCGAACCGCAGCACGAGCCTCGATTTCTTTTCAAGCCCTTTGTCCGATGTCGCGGCCGTTGAACCCACGGCAGCCGTGGCAGTTCGACTCAGTGATTGGAGGGATTTGGCAAACCGCAGCACGAGCATCATCAGCATCAGCTGGATTTCTTTCAAAGCTCTCCGGTGGAACCCATTTGATTGGAGGGATTTAGCAAGCCGCGGCACGAGCATCACCAGCATCAGCTGGATTTATTTTCAATCTCTCTGTCCGAGTTCCCGGCCGTTGAACCACCCATTGATTGGAGGGGTTCAGCGAACCGCATCACGAGCATCATCAGCATCAGCTGGATTTCTTTTCAAGGTCTCTGTGCGAATTTGAACCCACGGCAGCCGTGGCAGTTCCACCCGTTGAGAGGAAGAAGGACGTAGCGAACCGCAGCACGAGCATCATCAGCATCATTTGGATTTCTTTTACAGCTCTCTGTCCGATGTCGTGGTCGTTGAGAACCCACGGCAGCAGTAGCTGTTCCACCCATTGATTGGAGGTATCCAGCGAACCGCAGCACGAGCATCATCAGCATCAGCTGGATTTCTTTTCAAGCTCTCTATCTATTCGATGTCGTGGTCGTTGAACCCACGGCAGCCGTGGCAGTTCGACCCAATGATTGGAGGGATTTAGCGAGCCGCAGCACGAGCATCTTCAGCACCAGCTGGATTTCTTTTCAAGCTCTCTGTCCGAATTCCCGCAGCCGCAGCAGTTCCACCCATTGATTGATTGATGGGATTTATCGAACCACAGCACGCATCATGAGCATCAGTTGGATTTTCAATCTCTTTGTACGATTCCCGGAATTGTGACCCACGGCAGCCGTGGCAGTTCGACCCATTGATTGAAGGAAATTAGCGAACCGCAGCACGAGCATCATCAGCATCAGCTGGATTTATTTTCAAGCTTTCAGTCCGACTTCCTGGCAGTTGAACCACCCATTGATTGAAGGGATTTAGCGAACCGCAGCACGAGCATCATGAGCATCAGCTGGATTTCTTTTCAATGCTCTGTCCGAATACACGGCAGCCGTAGCAGTTCGCCAGCGTTTTGGAGGGATTTAGCGAACCGTAGCGCGAGCATCACGAGCGTCAGCTGGATTTCTTTTCAAGCTCTCTGTCCGATTTCCCGGCCGTTGAACCCACGGCCCCGTTGACTGGAGGGATTTGGTAAGTTCGACCCAGTGATTGGACCGCATCGCGAGCATCAGCAGCATCAGCTGGATTTCTTGTCAAGCTCTCTCTGTCCGATTCCCAGCCGTACTAGCTCGACCCAGTTGCACTAGTTTAGCGAACCGCAGTACGAACATCATCGGCATTCTGTACGATTCGCTGACACCTCAGACACCCTCGGCCTTAAGCAAATCATGTAGCCGAACCATGCTCCAGAGGCCTAGTACTTGTAAGACTTGAACTCTCCACCAAACCCTGAACCCTGAACCCTGCATCCTGCATCCTAAATCCTGAACCTTAGCCCCTAAACTCCCAAAATCCAAGCCCTAAACGAACCTTTCTAAGATCCTGAGCCCCACACGCCAACAAGACACTTCACACCCATATGACATCTGTATGAACCCCTTGTTTTGAAGGAACCCGTAAAGGATCCCAAAATCTTAAATGAGTCCTAACTCTTGAAGCGCCAGAGACACCCTCAGTCCCACACCCTTATAGAACCACCGTGGAACCTTATGAGACCCGTAAAGGAGACCCTAAACCCTAAACCCCTAGCGCTAAACCCTAAAACCCTAACCCCTAAAACCCTAAACCCTGGAGAAAAGGAGCGACAAAAAAAAACCTAAACCCTAAACCCGAAAAAAGAACACTAAAACCCTAAACCCTAAACCCGTAAGTGCCAGAGAGCACCTCAGACGCTGCCCTTTTGGAGGAGTCAGTTGGCCCTCTGCCGCCCATCCAGAAGACTCCGGGAAAGGCGTTTCTTTTCGAAAAAGGGGGGGGGTTAGAACAGTATCTGTCTGTCTATCTATCTATCTATCTATCGATATACAATATACAAGTATAACAAGGCGGATTCAGAAGCCCCCCTCCTCCCCGACGTGAGGCAGCCTCGGCGCCGGCAACTGCTCGAGAGCTCGCGAAGGAGGGCGACGAAGAAGAAGAAGGCGAGGTAGAGGATTAAAGGTGGGGGGCCTCTGGGAGGCTTCTAGCAGGGATTAGGGATTTAAATAGGGCTTAGGGTTCCTTTAAGGTGTAGAGTTTTAGGGCTGAGGGTTCCCTTAAAGGTTTTGGGTTTTGGGGGTTAGGGTTTAGGGCTTAGGGTTCCTTTGAAGGGGTGCCTCGAGTTGAGGGTTCTAGAAGGGTTTTTGGGGTTCGGGGTTTGGGGGTTTAGGATTTTGTTTTGGGGGGGCGAGGATTCTGGGCTTGAAGAGTTGAGCTTTAGGGTTTGGGCTTTAGGGGTTTAGGGTGTAGGTGTTGGGGTTAAATTTTCTCGGGGCTCCGGGGTGTAAGGTTTAGGACTTTCCGGGAAAGATGCTGCGAATTCCTCTCACATGCGCTGCAACGTGAGGCCCGATCCGGGACATGCTCCCAGAGGCCAGGCAAGAAGGGGCAAGGTCGAGGGCTTCAACAAGCCTGAAGAATTAGTAGTTAGTAGTACTATTAACGCCTTAAGGTCATCAAATTTATACTCAGTTATGCAAGAATAGACCCTCAAACTCTATTCTTAAGGCCCCTATACTGGACCCTTGTAGCAACCTTATAATGGCCTCTTGAAGGAACCCTGATTCTGAAAGCCATAGTAGGCCGAGTCATCACTCCGAGCTTCAGGTTTTGGGATTCCTTGCTCAGGGCTCATGAGCTTGCCGCCTTATAGTTTTAGGGTAGTATTATGGAGACATCTGAAAAGCGGCCCTTCTTAGCCCTACTTCTGGCTCTCTCTCTTAACAGGGACCTTAATGAGAGGGTCTACATCCCCAACAAGAATTCCCTGATCCTAACTCCTAGTAGTAATTTTATCGTGCCCTAAGTGTAACCGTCTAGTTCCCTTAGAGCAACCGTATAGTACCCTGACAGCAACCGTATGGTATCCTTATAGTAGCCGTATCCTTCTAGTTTCCCTACAATATCCCCATCGTAACTTTATAGCAACTTTATAGTACTCCTACTGGATTCTTGTAGTACCCTTATCGTAACCTTCTAGTAGCCTCAAAGCGAATTAGGACCATATAGTACACTTATACAAACTGTATTTGAAAAATACCGTGTAGTACCCTTATATAGTAGCCTGAAGTCGCTATTGTCCCTGGCCGCCGAAACCCCGAAGCCCCAAGTCTTGACGGGCCCAGAGCCCTTAGTCTTGAACCCTAAATCCTACCTGCACCCGAAAGACCTACCTTTTTAGGGTTCCTCAAAAAGGCAGGTGTTTTGGGCCACAGGTAAACCCTAGTTTGGGGGTTCGTGCCTCTGTTTCACCGAGTCCGAGGCCCAAAATCCCACTGATGCAACCCTCGAGCCCTAAACATTTCCACCTGAAGCCCTTGAATCACCATAAACCCAAGGCACAAACGCTAAATACAACACCCTAAAACCAGAACAACCTGAACCCTAAAACCTAGAACCCCTAAAACCCTCAACCGTCTGAACCCTAACCCTAAACTCCAAGCCCTAACCCCTAAACCCTCAACCCCTATAGTACCCTTATAGTCACCCTTATAGTCTGAGGCTGAAACCATGGGCCCCTAGTATGGGTCCTTAAGCCTGGGATCCTTATATGGGTGGTTGTCAAAAACATGGTCCCTTTTTGGGTCCCTATTAAAATACGGCACCTATTATTTAAGGTACCCAAAAAGGGGCCATAATTTTGACAACCACCCATATATATGTACCCTATTTGTACCCTTTAAAGCCCCTTAAACGGGCTAAGGGCCCATACTAGGGGCCCAAACTTCTAACCTCAGACAACAGTATGGGGCTCGGAATATGCACCAAGAGAGGGTCCCCTATTTTCGGAAACTCCCATATAGATCCCTAAACCCTAAACCCTAAGCCCTAAACCCCCAAATCCCTTAAAGGAGCCGGGAGTTTTTCCGGAGGTGCCTCGAAGGCCAGAGCCGCCCTATCGGGAACCCGGCGAGGCGCGGGGCTTAAGGTTTTTAAAGGGCTTTAAGGGTTTTAAGGGGTTCGTTTACGAGCTTATGAGGATTTTAGGGCTTCTTTAAGGGTTCTTTTGGGAGCTTATGAGGATTTTAGGGCTGATTTTCGGGTTCTTTTAGGAGCTTTATGAGGATTTTAGGGTTCTCTTAGGAGCTTATAAGGGTTTTAGGGTTCTTTTCGGAGCTTATACGGGTTTTAGGGTTCTTTTAGGAGCTTATAGGGGTTTTAGGGTTCCTTTAGGAGCTTATAAGGGTTTTAGGGTTCTTTTTAGGAGCTTATAGGGGTTTTAGGGTTCTTTTAGGAGCTTATACGGGTTTTAGGGTTCTTTCAGGAGCTTATAGGGGTTTTAGGGTTCTTTTAGGAGCTTATAAGGGTTTTAGGGTTCTTTTAGGAGCTTATAAGGGTTTTACGGTTCTATAAGGAACCTATAAGGGTTCTAGAATGGCCTTAGATCTTGGGAGTTTGGGGTTTTGGAGTTTAGGGCTTGAATCGAAGGGTTTCGGGCTCAGGGTTAGTACATGGTCGCCGTCCGGACTTCGTTTCGGAGCTCTGGAGGTGGTTTGGTGTTAGTGGCCTCTTTGAGACGTGCTGGGTACTCTAAACCCTAGACGTATTCATACGATCTCCCAGCAAGCTTTGCAAGACGTGCAGGGTTTCAGAGCTTAAACCCTGAAACCGAAACACCAAAACTTTTAATGCGTGTTAACCGATGCTCCCTAACTTTCGACCCCCAGACCATTAAAACCCCTCACCTTACATCCTTGAACGGCTCACCCCAAGCCATGCCCCCTAAACCGTGGATACACCCTTATCCCGAAACCACTTTAAAGGCAACAAGAGCCCCAGACCTGGCCTTAAATATGCAGGTCTGAAGATTCTTAGTATGTAGTATACCATTCCGTGGGAGTCCTACATAATGTCCGTACGCTATATCCCAAAATCCTATTCCCATCATTGCGACTCCTTTATAGTAGAAGCCAGAAAGTTGGAACATCATTATCCCCATGGCCTTAAAGGAAAGTAAAAGGGATCCTAGCACTAATCCTCCTAAGGCCATGTTCCAACTTTCTGGGATTGGACTACCCATGAACCTCCAAGTAAAAGACCCTAAACCCTAAACCCTAAACCGTGACTTCTACTATATTCGGTGGAGGATCCTCCGAAGCCGCTGACATTGCCGAAGCTGGAAACCAAGAAGTCGCAGAAGGCCCCTCCCTGCCCTCGTCTTGCGACTGGGGTTTTAGACGGGTTTCAGGGGTGTTTAGGAAGGTTCCATTGTGGGTTTCGTAGAGTTTCATGTTTAAGGCTCTTGTTCCGGAGCTTAGTTTAAGTTACCATAAACGGGATATGCAGCAAACAAAGGACTTTCTTTCCCATGGTCAAGCGCAGTACTACCTAAACTAGATCCCCAGTGATGGGGGCTTGAGGTGTAGACCTTCGGGTTTATTTTTATCCTGCTAGCGCGAAGAATTCTGAAAGTGATACGGTTGATGATATAAATCCTGCATTGCCGTAATGACCCTAAACTATGGGAATTATGGTATATTCCTTTATGGGTAATGCAGGGTTTATATCATCAACCGTAGTTCTCAGAGGATGAAGGAGCCGGAGCGCTCTGGACGCTTGTGAGTGATACTTTCGGAATCATTAGGGGGTTTAGGGTTTAGGGTTTAGGGTTTTCCAGCATCCTCCACTTGGAGGCCCTTTTGACTTAGTAAGTAGGGTTAGTAAGGTGGGTTATGGGGGATTATAATAGGGTTTCTAAGGGATACTAAGTAGACTTACTAAGTCAAAAGGGCCTCCAAGCAGGTGACGCTCTTGGAGCCTAAAGTCTATAATCCTGAAGCCTACATCCTAAACCTTAAGCCCTAAAGCCCAAATTCTAAATCCCAAAACCCCTAAGCCTTAAATCCTGAACACTGAGCTCTAAACGCCCGGCGCATCAGCGGTGCCAGAGCCCAAGAGTTCAGGGTTTAGGGTTTTAGGGGTTTAGGGTTTAGGGTTTAGGGTTTAGGGTTTAGGGACCGTAAATCCAAAAAAATCGAAATCCCTGCAGAAGCAATGTAGAGCTCCCTACTTCAAAGCCTTCACAAGAACATACCTTATGAACGCCTTTGTCGCACCCTCGTAGGAAGCGCTGAGAACACTAGTATGCAACAGCCTTATAGAACCCGGACATAAACCTGTATAGAACCGGTATAACAAACCTTATACAAGAAGCGAGACCTCTCCACAAACCCCAAACCCCCAAACCCCGAAACCTATACCCTAAACTAAAGCCCAGAACCTAAAGCCAAAACGCAAAAACCAGCGATCCCCACATCCCCAAAAGGATGCCGGCAAAGACGTGGAGGAGGCTCCGGGAAACGCGCCGGCCGACGCGAGTCCCGCAGGGTCCCAGGCCGCGTGAGGGCGACAAAAAGGGCTTGAACAAGGTTGCTTGCTTGGAGGTTCATGGGTGGTTATAAGTGAGTAATTGGTACAGTTACCCTACTTATACACCCACTTAGAACTACCCCTGAACCTCCAACTAAGTAGGGCTTTGTAAGGGTTCTGTCCGGTTGTAAAAGGGTTTCCTACAACTACAAAGGCTCAGGAAGTTTAGGGCATCTTTCTTTGAGGGGCGGTGGCTTTTCGTCAAGCCTTTAAGTATTTTTTTTGAGCGTTTTGGGTTTTTTACGTATGCATGCATGTACGCATGTATGTACGCATGTATGCATTCATGTACGTACGCATGTATGTGCGTACGTCTGCATGTATATTTTTTATGTAAGACAGCAGTGCAGAGGCATCGCCAGCATCGCCCTCTCCCACTGGAGCCGCCTCGCCCCGCGCGGCCGCCGCATCAGCCGGTTCGCCCAGAAATGCTGAGGCCAATGAAGTGGAGGATCGGCCCTGGGACCTCGCTTCGGAGTTTCTGAGTATTAGGGGCCCTCTTTGGGGAGTCCTATCGTTTAGGAGTTTCTTGGTATTAGTGGCCCTTTGTGGGCCTTTTTGGGGGAGTCCATAAATTCAGGATCGTTTAGGAGTTTCTTAGTATCAGGGGTCTTTCTTGAAAAGTCCTTGTATAAGAGATCCTTTAGGAGTTTCCTAGTATCAGTGGTCTTTCTTTTAGAGTCCTTTTATCAAGGATCTCAACAAAACCAGACACGAGTCGAGCCTTAGAATCCTCATCGTCTTTGCACCGCCAAAGAGCCTTTCAAGAAGATTCTTGCCGTCATTTCAGTATTTCAGGGTTTCGGGTTTAGGGTTTGAGGTTTAGGGTTTGTTGGGGGGGTGCATCCTCCTTTGAATGGTGATGTCAGCAGGTGTCAAGACCCGAATGCTCAGTTGCACGGGGCCTTACTAGGTCGAGGGTTCCGAGGCCTTAGACCCCAAGCCCTAAACCCTAAACCCTCAACCCTAAACCCTCAACCCTAAACCCTCAACCCTAAACCCTAAACCCTAAACTGCCGAGAGCGCCGCTGACCATTTGCATGGGCGCTCGAGGCTTCGACCGAGGCCCCCGGCCGAGCGTCCCGTCAGAACGAGGGTAAAAGTTCCCGGTATACGAGGACTGTAGTGACGCCGCCCCGCAAATGACCTCTCTGCCGTTAGGCAGTAAAGATAGACCCCAAATCCCTCACCATTGGCGTCGCTTGATCTGGGGGGTACCCCCAGGGCTGGGCGCCTGCCCCCTGCGCCCTGCCCCCTGCCCCCTGCCCTCTGGGCTCCGCCTTGCCCTCCGCCCTCTGCCGTCCTCTGCCCTCTGTCTGCCCTCTGCCCGCCGCCCTCTGCCCTCTGCCTTCTGCTCTCTGCCCTCTGCCCTCTCCCCTCTGCCCTCTGCCCTCTGCCCCCTGCTGCCCTGTTGTGCTCTCTGCCGCCCTGGTCTGCCACTTCGAGCGACCCTTGCAGGGTGCGAGGTGCGGGTTGTTTGATGGCAAACCATGCCTTTCGTCGAGTGGCCGGCACAGGCCGCGAGGACCCACAACCCGACGCCAATCCATCTCGGCAGTGCTTGGTTGTGCAATGTGGTTGTTTCTGTGTCGGACAACGAAAGGAAGCAAAGAGCAAGAAAACCCCCCTTGAGGGGGGTTTGGGGGGTGAACCCTAAACTCTAATTGAGAATAGTTGGGGTGGTTGGGGCGGGACTACATGCTGATGCAAGCGCGCGATAAGTGGGTGCACCCCCATTTCTAAAGAAGCGCACCCACCGCGCGCACACGGTCTACGCACCCTAAACCCTAAACCCTATTAACCCCTATAAACCCTATAAACCCTATAAGCCCTATAAACCCTATAAACCTATAAACCCTCAACCCTAAACCCTCAACCTTAAACCCTAAACCCTCAACCCTAAACCCTTAGACCCCAAAGCCTGAACACCCAACACACCGAGGAAGTCATCTCGAACTCCAGACCCTATGCTCCGAACCTTGGCTGTAAACCCTCAACAAAATTAGGGGTACCTTCTTATGGGGGGGCAGGGGCAGAGGGGGCAGGGGCAGGGGGCAGGGGTCCTTATAATAAGGATCCTAGTATTTGCGGTACTATATTAGGGTCCCCTATTTTCGGAAACTCCCGAATCCCTAACTGCTCACTCGCCTCCTGAGACCCCGAAGCCGTCACCCCTGCCTCTTCAAGTCCATCTGGAGGTTCGTGGGTAATTAGTTACGAGTGGGGCTACAAGTCCCCGAATATGGGTTCTAAGTAAAGTCACCCTACTTCCCAATTTATTATAGCTACCCATGAACCTCCAAGTAGACCCTAACCCCTATATACCCCTATAGAATCCCTATAGATCCCTTTCAAGGGACCCTTAAAGGAACCGTTATAACTACCCATGAACCTCCAAGTATCTCCAGCGCAGGAGCTGCCGGCTTTGCCCAATGAGGCGGAGCCGGAAAACGTTGCTGAGCAGACCGAGGCCGGCTGTTGTCTAAGTGTCGACCCTAATCCCTGAGCCCTAAACCCGTGACCCTAATCCCTGAGCCCTGAGCCCGGGACTCTAAGCCCTAAGCCCTAAGAGGGCTTAGGGTTTTTGGGG
Source organism: Symbiodinium sp. clade A Y106 (assembly GCA_003297005.1). Lineage (NCBI taxonomy): Eukaryota > Dinophyceae > Suessiales > Symbiodiniaceae > Symbiodinium > Symbiodinium sp. clade A. Next base: position 28,953 of record BGNK01002324.1, on the reverse strand, counting down.
CGGCGAGGGTCTGAAACGAACAGCCTTGAACAGACAGGCTTTGAATGCTCGTCGGCATACAGCCGCGAGACCACGGCAAACCCTAACCCCTAAACCCGAAGCTCCTAACCCCTAAACCCCGAAACACCTAAACCCCTAAACCCCTAAATCCCTAAACCCTTAAACCTAAACCCTCAACCCCTAAACCCTAAACCCGCCCTCTGACCCTAAACCCTTCCACCTTTTCGGCTCTGCTTGGAGGTTCATGGGTCGTTATAAGTAGGGTTATAAGTCCCCTAATATGGGTTATAAGTACAGTTACCCCAATTATAGCTCTACTTATAACTAGCACTAATCCCTAAACCCTATAGGGCTTTAGATCCCTTCAAAGGAACCCTATTTATAACTACCCATGAAGCTCCAAGTGTCGTCCCTTTGTCCAGGCCGGAGCCTCAGCGACAGATGCGGAGGCCGAGACGGCGCAGGCGGGAACCGAAACGCTGAGAGGTGCTGTAGGAGTTTCCGAAAATAGGGGGTACCTTACATTTCCTCTAAAGGGTTACTATGGGGTACTATAAGGCTTCCTTAACGGGCTCTATAAGGGTTTAGAGTTTCCTAAGATAAGGGGTACTTTATTTGGCCTTATAATAAGGATTCTACTATTTAGGGTAGTATATTAGGGTCCCCGATTTTCGGAAGCCCTCAGGTGATGTGTTTCGGGAGGGGTGGGTGAGGTTTAGGTTTCAGGGTTCACTGTTTAGCGGGGGTTTGGGGTTTAGGGTTCCGGCTTTAAGGGGATCTTACATGGTCTTCTAGGGTTTAGGACTAGGAGGTCTTTGCTTGGTCTTGTCAGGGTTCTCCAAGGGTTTGAGTGAGAGTGGTGTTAACTGGGGATCTGTGCTTCAAGGTTCGGAGATTTTTTGATGGAAGCCCTAAGCCCTAAATTGCACTAAAAAACCCTAACCCTGCAAACCCTCAATGGTGAGTTTCAGAAGACCCGGGACCACACAGAGTCTTAGTAGCCGAGCAGGTAACCTTTAGCCTTTTGGGATTTAGGCGACTATAAGGGGTTCCTGTAAGGGGTCCGTCCCTCAGTGTATGATAAGTGTTTAGGGGTAATCTTTATCCTTGTGGGGTTTATATGATCCTACCATAATTGAAAAGGTTTGCCTTTGTTGGATTAGGGTGCGCAGCCCCTAGGAACTCTAGATACTCCGTTCTACAAAGGAGTCCTTCGTCGGGGACTTTCTACAAGCAGGGGATGGGGGATCTGAGACGACGGGATGAGACGAAGGCACGTGGGGAAGGCACTAGATCCTAAAGCCTTCTAGAGTGGAAGGCTTTAAAAATCCGAAGCACCAGAAAGCTGGGAGCCGGTGTGGATGGGTTGAGGGTTTCAGGATCAATATGGAAGCCAAAACCAGGTGCCGCACTTTCTTTGGGTTCCTTGTGTTAACTATGCTATGATATACCGTTCTAAGCATCAAGGCCCCTACACTGGGGTTTATGCAACATGCGACCTTGAGATAAATGCCGAGGAGGAATCCTATCCAAGCCGGCCAGAGCTTCCTGCCCCCGACCCCGAGCGGCCAGCAAAGACTGTGGTGGAGGCTCGGGGTGCCTTCGGGTTTGTGATTGAGGCTTTAGGGAAGCTTTAGGGTTTTGGGAAACTTTAGTGTTTGGGGAAACTTTAGGGTTTTGGGAAACTTTAGGGTTTTGGGACAGAAGAGATGAGACGCTGATGTTTGCTTCAGGCTTTGGGGAGGCTTTTTTTGCCTGCAGGTTCGTGTGGGGACCTGGAACGGTAGCATTGGTATCCCACTATCTGTCAAGCAGTTGTGCCACGATAATCTGCAGCAACCTCCCTTGTCACTAAGGCCACTGTTCTACTCTCTGCAGCATCGAAGAAGTAGAAACCCGTAGACAGTCCCGTCCCAATCCTAGGCTCGAAACTTGGGAAGCCCCATGCCTCCTGTCTCCCTAAACCCTTTTCCCTAAACCCTAAACCCTAACCCCTAAACCCTAAAATCTCACGCCCGGCATGCTCGAAAGCGACCCCAAGGGCCTCGCGAAATTCGTCCCAAACCACCCGTCGCACCCATCAGCCTGGCCACATCCATCGGCCCTGGCCCTGAACCTCAGAAGGGTACGGCTTGATGGACAAAATCCTGCATGACCCTAAGGACCCAAACTATGGGAATTATGGTATATTCCTTATTATGGCTCATGCAGGATTTTGTCCATCAGCCGTATGGATCTTAAGCCCTCAACCCCCAACCTCTTAAGCCCGAAGCGCTAAGGCCTAAACCCAAAAGCCCTATGTCCGAATCTTCCACAGGAGGACCTCGGAGAATCGTCACCGGTAGGGTGGCTGGGTAGCAATGATACGGTCTGTTGGCGCATTCCTTGGGTTTGGGAGTCGGGGGGTTTGGGGCTGGCGGGATTCTGCACTTGAACCTGGTGCAAGGGTTTAGGGTTTAGGGTTTCGGGATTCTGCACTTGAAGGGAGACAACCCGCCAACGAAATCCAGAACGAGTACATCCGAAACCCTAAGCACCGAGAAGAAGCCATCAAGAAAGAGCGCAAAGCTTGGAGCCCAAGCCCTGAACCCTTAAACCCCAAACCCTGCACCCTAAATCCAAGACCCTAAACCCGAAACCCCGAACCCCCAAACCCCCAAACCCCTAAACCCCTAAATCCCGAAACCCCTAAACCCCGAAACCCCTAAACCCCTAAACCCTAAACCCCTAAACCCTAAACCATAAACCCTGAACCCGAAACGCTAAGCCCTCAACCCCGCTCCGCTGAGGATCCGGGCTTCGAGTACCTCAGCAGAGGCAGCCTCCGAGGACTCTGTGGAGAGATGGGGATTCTGGTTCCGCAGCTTGGGGTCGAGGGTTGAGGGCTTAGGGTTCAGGGTTCCCTAAACCCTATGCTGGGGGTGTTGGGGCTTCGGACTTTTGACGGTTTGGAGGCATTTTTGTGGGCTTCAGGGCAGTAGATCTGCATGTTCGTGAAGTTCGCACAGTGTAGTATAGGGGCCTTAATAATTAGAATAGGGTTCCTTTAAAGGGGACTATAAGGGCTACTAAAAGCGATCTATAAGGGTACTACAATATAGGGTGCCTTAATAATTAGAATAGGGCTTCGGGGGTATATTATACTATAACTACAACAAGGAATCCCCCAAAATAGTATTGGTAAATCATTTAGGCCCCTAATTAGTTTCATGGATGAATGAGCCTGTAAGTGAGTGAATGAACGAACGAACGAGTGGATGAAGGATTGTACCGTCACGTATGTGTGCATGCATGTATGGGAGGACGCATGCATGTATGCATGCATGCGTGCATGCGTGCAGATATACATGCAAGTATGTGTACATATGGATGCATGCAAGTAAATGTATGTGCGTATGTAAGTAGCCAGGCACGTACGTCCCTATGGGTCCATCTACCGTCATGTATATGCAATTTGTTGGTGTGCGTGTGTGTTCACAAGCTGTGCCTGTAGTCTGTTCATACCCATATCTGCATGTAGGCAGCTGAACAGGGGTTGAAAGAATGATAAACAAACACAATATCATGGGCAGCTAGATGCCGGTTGCATGAAGCATGTATCTGTGTCTGCGGCACATGTGCACAGCAGTCCGGTCGTGCGAGGAGCCGTTCATTGCCTCATTCACGGGCCAGACCGACTCTACATCGAAGGTGGGCTTTGTCATCAGGGCTGTGTTGCGAGGGTTTGGGTTTTACGGCTGCTGATATTTCAAAGGAGAGGTGCTGTTGTTGCACCCGAAGCCCGAGAAACTGCATCCCAAACCTCACACCATGTGTCCTTTTAAGGGGGTGGAAGAAGATTTCGGAATCAGAGCTGAGACGTTCACGGTTTTTGAGGAGGGCTTCTCTCGCGCTTCTGGTGCTTCGGGGTTTGAGGCTGGGATTTGGTTATTGGGCTCACCATGCAGGGGTACTGAGAGTTTTGCGGGGGCAAGATTGACAAGGCAGAAAGGCTTTTGGAAAGACATGAAGGCTTGCTCGAAACGTGCGACCACACATATTCTCGAAAGTCGGTCAGATGGTCAGATCTGGACATGTAGAGGACGCCCGAAATTTCATTCTCATGAACGCACAGATGACCCAAGCGTACTTGCCACCTGGATGCCTTCATGGTGATGATGAGCACAGGTCACGGCTGAGGGTCAAGGGTCAGAATTGCCGAGATGCAGGATTTCAAGCAGGGTCGAAAGCTTCGGCTCACGGAGGAGTCTTCTAGCCTACCCAAAACCCAGTCACACAAGCTACCGAAGCCTACGACCTCAAAAGCCTGAGCCCCAGCACCCGAAGGTAATGTAGGGGCCTTAATAGAATAGGGTGTTGGGGGTTCCTTATCATAGTTATAGTATAATATTCCCTCAAACCCTTTTCTAGTAATGAAGGCCCCTAAGATAGAGAGGTTTGAAGGATGTTCTCCTCCCCTCAGAGCCCCTCTAACATAGTTATTCGAGAATACCCCAGAGACCCCTTCTAATCATGGAAGCCCTATGCCAAAGCCTTACAGTAACCCTGATTGTATTGCTTCCAGCCCCTTTACTGGAGCCCTTTAAGGAGCCGCTTTTAATACCCTCGTGGCCCCTTTAGACGAACCCTTTAAGGAACTCTAAAGGCCCGTATGTCAAACCTCTTATAGTGCCCTCGTCATAACCATTAATATCCCTGATGGACCCCTTTAACGGAACCCTTTAAGGAGCTTTACTATAAATTATTAAGGCCCCAGAAAGCCCAATACTTCTTAATCAAGGAACATAGCTTAAATCGCAACGTGAAGCCCCTTATAGTTCAAGGCATATTTCTTCATCAAGGGGTATTGGACTCTCTGAACCCTAAACCCCTAAGCGAACGCAGACTAATTCGTAATTTGTACATCTAAATCTTCTGGGTAAGGATCTAGGCGTCGCTCTCGCTCGGATTGTCTGCTGACTGCTTGCATAAACCCTTAAACCCCTAAACCCCTAAACCCGAAACCCTAAACCCTAAACTATGTGGGTGGTTGTCAAAATTATGGTCCCTTTGTTGGGTCCCTATTATAATACGGCACCTATTAGGTACCCAAAAAGCGACCTTAACTGTGACAACCACCCATATACAAATTATGAAGACCCGAAACCCTAAACCCTAAACCCGTTAAACCCCTAAACCCCTATAAACCCTTAAACCCTAAACTATTTACAAATTATGAAGGCTTCTTGAACCCAGAGAGCCCAATACCCCTTAATTAGCGAATAGCCCTTTTATCATTAGGGGCTTCATAGTATGATTTCAGCTATGTTCCTTAATTAAGGGGTATTGGGCTCTCTGGATATTTCCTCATTATGAAGGCTTCTTGAACCTCAGAGCCTCGGTTCATGGCCAGGCGGAGCCATCGGCGCCCGAGCGGCCGCAGAAGCCTCCAGTGGAGGCTGGCTCCCTGAGGGCTCCAATGAAGGGGCCTTAAGAACTACCTGGACCCTACGGAACCTACCTTTTTAGGGCTCCTTATTATGATTTCCTTATATAGGTCCTTAAAAGGGTACGTAGGGTTAAGGTAGAGAATAGTGGGTTTTGAGGAAGGTCGTAGGGTTGAAGAAGCCGTAGTACAAGGGCCTTACTACTTGTGACCGCAAGAAGTAATCGTATTTGCTGGAGCTTTATCTGGCACCAGTCCGCAGAACCAGAACAAAACCTAGCATCATCGCACTTGCGATGAGGAAAACGGCAACATGCAAGTAGTGGATTGCATCTGCACCGGCTTGCGTGCGTTCTTCTGAAGGCCCCTTTTTAAATCGGCCTTTAGCACCGAAAGCCCGAAGCCAAAGACTCGTAGACAGACTCCCTTCTTTCTTGACGCCTGCTCAGGATGATCCCGGAGAGTCTTCGCCCGTGGGGACTCTGGGCTGAAGTGTGGAGTCGGAGAGGGTTGAGGGTTCCTTTAAGGATTCCTTGAAGGGTTCCTGTAAGGGTTCCTGTAAGGGTTTTAGAAGGGCTCCTTAAAGGTATCTATGAGGGCTCCTTAAAGTAATGAGAGGGTTGAGGGTTTTAAGGTTCTTGAGGGTTGAGGCTTCAGGGGTTAGGGTTCAGGGTTGAGCGTTCAGGGTTGAGGGTTCTGGGGTTAGGGTTCAGGGGTTGGACCCTCAGGGTTTAGGGTGTAGGGAAGAGCTCTGAGGCTTTGGGGCTCTTGCGTCCGGCCCTAACAAAGAACCGCGTCAGCGCATGCCTGAAGATGAAACCACCAAAGAAAGAGCTTTGGCAGCACAATATATTGCAATTGTTACTACTGTTCATGTCCTTGTTCTCATAAGGAGGGAGGGAGGCTTTGACAGAACCCTGAAGCCTCAACCGTAAAACCTGAAACCCGAGACCCGCGCGCCCTAAACCCTGAACTGGTGCCAAACCCGACTGCGAGCTTGAGTTATGAAGCAACCCGGCTAAAACGCCTTGTAGAGACCCCCTTCAAAGCGGTAGGCCTTGTGACCCGCTCTCAAAGCCTAGAAACCTTGTAGAACCCTTCTAGACCACCACCAAAAAAGCCCGGTACAAACCTCATACTCATAGAAGCCTTGCAGAATCCCCTAAGCCCTAAACCCTAAACCTTAAACCCGACTCAAACCCCAACAGACTCCGCGTCGCAAGCCCGGCGCCTGAGCCACGAACTTGGAGGGTCATGGATACTTATAAGTGGGGTTCTAAGTCCCCTGATATCTAAGTCCCCTGATATGGGTTATAAGTATACTTACCCTACTTATAACCTTACTTATAACTACCCTAAATCCTAATCCCTAAACCCTAAACCCTATAGATCCCTTTAAAGGAACCCTACTTATAACTACCCCATGAACCTCCAAGAAGGATCCTTGCAAGGGCCTCGACGTCGGAGTCGGCCTCTGCCTCCGAGGATGCGGAGTGTTGAAGCGCCATTAGGGTTCCCTAAACCTTAAAGTCCAAACCCCTAAACCCTAAAGTTTGTGTAGGTTTAGGGTTTAGGGTTCAGGGGTTTAGGGGTTTAGGGTTTAGGGGTTTAGGGGTTAGGCTAGGGATGTGATACAAGGGCTGGTGGGTTTCGGGTTTATAGGATGTTATAAGGGGGTCGATTATACCACCCAGAAAATGCGCTCTTCCCCATGTTAGTTGTGCTTTGGGAATATTTGGGGTATGTGTTTCAGTTAGAGATTTCTGATGGATTGTGAGGTTTTTTATGGGGCCTGTTTAGGGTTGAAGGGTGTAGGTTTAGGGTTTAGGGTTCAGGGGTTTAGGGGTTTGGCCTGTTTAGGAAAGTTGTATTGGTGATTTTATTGAGGTCCAATTGTGGCCTCGTTGGAGCTCCAAGTGGCCTTGGAGGGTTCGCGTTTCCTTCTACTCTAGGACTCTAGGGCGCTTCTTAATTCCTACGGTTGATGGACAAAATCCTGCATGACCCATTATAAGGAATATACCATAATTCCCATAGTTTAGGCTCCTTAGGGTCATGCAGGATTTTGTCCATCAACCGTAAGCCCTTGGTTGTTATCCGCAGGAGCCTTTCAGTAGCAGCCGTTTTCGTAGTAGCGTGCAGGTGTGAGGTTCTTCAACTGTGACAGAAATTACCTAAAGCCCTTGCTCGAATCATTACGGCCTGCCGCTGGATCGTGCCTTCGAAGTGACGACGGAGACGTATGCGATGGTTATTCAAGAGAGAGTTCTATACGGGGAAATTAGGGAGCATACTGAGGACCTTATGACCGCACAGGGACCTTCTGAGAGCATATGATGTGCAGGAGCCATTCAACGCATCTGCGATGGGCCTCACGGACTCGACCATGCAGGTGCAACCCGTGAAGAAGGAAAAGGGCCTGAGCTGAGATCACGGGGCGGGGGACCCGAACCCAAGAACCCCAAACATCCCAAACCCAACAGCCTAAACCCGTAATACCCTAAACCCTACCCCCTGGAGCATGGTAACTGCTGAAGGCGCTGGCCCTTCGTTCCATGGAGTCGGATGGCTTCATCGAAGAGGTCCGGGTTTTGGGGTTCTCGGATGTCGGGTTTGGAGTTTGGGGTTTAGGGCTTGGGGTTTAGGGGGTGTGGGGTTTGAGTTTAGGAGTTTAGGGGTTTCAGGGTTCAAAGTTTCTAGGGTTTAAATGAAACTTAGTATTTGGAGTTTAGGGCGGAGCCACGAAACAAAGCAACCTAAATGACGAAAGGCCCACCAATACCTATAGCAGCTAGCCGCCGCAAGTCCGCCTCCCCACGGCCATGGGTTCTGTAGCACCCACGTCGAACTCCACTGGTTTGGCCGTCTTAGACGGCGTGAGCCGGAGAGAAAGAAAGAACAGCCTTCCACAAACAGGCCTGCACAGCTCAATGCAAGAATACGACGCCCTCGACCCGACCCTATCGCAAGAAACTATCGCCTGCGCTATTCCACGGCAAACCCTCTAAACCCTAAACCCTCTAAACCTAGAAAATCTATACAGCTCCAGCGCCCGAAGCCCTAAACCCTAAACCCCTGCTTTTTGCCGCTGCTTTGTGGGCCCTGCGAGGATGCCGCCGAGGCTGGCAGCAGCTGGCCGGTCCCGGCCTTGGCTTCTGTTTCTGAAGAATCTAGGATTTGTTTCCGAAAAATTTGGGATTTGTTTCTGAAAAATCTAGGATTTGTTTCTGAAAAATCTAGGGAATCTAGGATTTGTTTCTGGAAAATGTAGGATATAGATATTGTTGAGAAGGAAGTTTGAGTATGTTTAATCTATCATTGCCTTCGTTGTCATCATCAGTATCATTCTGATGTTTATTGACGCGTCAGAAGCCTATTCTGCTGGGGTTTTGCTGTTGTTCTCTCTTTGAGCGATCTTTTTTCTGCCGGGTGTTGCGGTTACTCAAGAGGGTTCAGGATTCAGGCTTTGAACATCCGCTTAGCGCTCTTGGGATCTGAGGCGCTGTTTTCTGGGGTTTGGGTCCCTAAACCCTAAACCCTAGGGATTTGAGGCGCTGTTTTTTGTGGTCTGGGTTCCATGTTCCAAGGGTTCACGGCTTAGGCAGGCCTTACTTATGTATCCTGCGGTTCCCAGAACCGCTTTCGTCTCCATCATGAAGGACATTGCAAGGAAAAAGAGTGGAGTATGATTAAACGGAGAACATATAGACACGGGTGTCCAAAGTACGTGTGTGTGTGTTGCGTAGCCGTAGCCGCGTGACCAGTGCAAACAGAGGCTGTGGTGCTTGTCCCGTAGCTGCCGCCCCTTCATGATGACGACATCCACGATTATGATGACGATGATGGGTAGTGATGTAGTTCGCATGATCTTATCCGTCTGGTGGGTCCGCTGTCAGTCATTGCTTTGGGGCACGTTTTGTGAGAATCTGGTGTTGGAGTCGCGATATCTAAAAGAACAAGTTCCTTCGTTTGAGCTCAGCGGTTCTGTCGTCCCATGGCGGATGTTGTCTCGAATCTGCGCCCCGACGGAGGAGCCCGCACCACGGCAGCGAAATGGCTCCCAAGAGATGGAGCGACCGCCCAACGCCTCGGAAGACAAAGAACTCGTGCATTTCTGAGCCCAGGCCTACTATAAGGGCCTGGGGATGCCTTGCTATAACTACAGTATATTGGGCCCCAAAACCCTATTCTAATTATTCACGTCCCTATATTACTTCTGGGGCTTTGTTTTGCCTCAAAGCCCGAAACTCATAGGCTCGGGCCCGCTGGCACCCAAAAGCCTATCACCCCAAACCCAAACAACAGACACCATCGGCACGCCGCCTTTGAAGAAGCCTCCCAGAATACCTGGGAGCCTTTGCAACGCCTGCGAAATCTTTGCAGGATGTTTCACCTGGTCCGAGGTGTGCGGATGCAAAGTCTGCAGCTTTGGTTGGCACTTCAGGGTTCGCAAAGGCTGAGTCGACCCCGTCAAGGCTTGTTTAAGACCCATACTAAACCCTTAGTAAGCCAACGAAAAACCCTAAGCCTTAACAACCCTTTTTGGAACCCTTATCAAACCCTCTGGAGCTAGAGGTTTTGGTCCCTAAACTCTAAACCTTAAGCCTCTCAAGCCCAAGCCTTAAACCCTAAACCCCTAAACCCTAAACCTCGAAACCCCTAAACCCTAAACCCCTAAACCCTAAACCCCTAAACCCCTAAACCCCTAAACCCCTAAACCCTAAACCCTAAACCCTAAACCCCTAAACTCCTAAACCCCTAAACCCTAAACCTCTCAAGCCCCAGGCCTTATTTCGGTGCTTGCAGATCTACCGTTCAGCAGCCTTTGTCCGCACCCTGAGCCTTCAAGGACAAGGCTCGACCCTAGCGCAGTGAAAAAGATAGCATGCCTGGGTCAAAGCAGTAGGGTTCAGGGTTCCTTTAAGGGTTCCTTTAAGGGATCTGTAAGGGTTACTATAAGGGTACTATAGGGGTTTAGGGTAAGGGTTTAGGGTGTATAATTTATATGGTTTTTTAGGGTTAAGAGGGTTTATAGGGTTTATAGGGTCTATAAGGTTTCGGTTTTAGGGGGAACTTTGGTGTTGGGTGACTTTTAGGATTTGGGGTTTGGGGTGGTAGGGTTTTTGCGAGGGAATTTTTGAAGGCTTGGTGGTGGTGAAGGCGGCACAGTCAGATGTCTAGGAACTGATGCTGTGTTGGGATTGTTGGCAGAACCAGTAGTCGGCTTGTTGCAGGTCTATAGGTTTTGCTCGGGACCTTACGAAAAAGTAGGGTATTGCACTTTATGGTCGATTGACTTTTTGTTGTGGCGAACCAACTAAACCGTCAGGATGCGACTTGTCTTTTGCGGTAGCCATCAGTTCACTGCTGAAGCCCGCAGAGATATTACACTAACAAGTGTAGATCCCTGGACCGTAGACCCGGAAAAGCCAGACCGCAGCGCTCAGCCTGTCCGCTCAGACACTCCCGGGTCCCTCAGGCTTCCCGTGGCTGCGAGCAGTACTTGAACTCGGGTTTAGGGTTTAGGGTTTAGGGGGGTTCCTTGTCAAAGCATGTCTGCCCAACGCAGCTGACTGCCGCCGCTCACCATCTCACGCTCGCGCAAGACCCCTCAAAACGGCTGCTCGAATTTGGTCACCAGGTTCCGGCAGATCGTACTGTGCAGTGCTCCGAGACGATGTGGACATCATGTATCGTCGCTCACGTCATCGTTCGCTCAAACGGCCAATCTTGGCAAAGTGCAGGTCCCGAACCGCGCCGGCGAATCGGTGAGCTCTGGAGGCGCTCTCCGAGGCTCTCGAGGCGGAGTTTTGCAGGGGACGACCAGTATCAGGCCCCTCGCATCTCTCGCCACGCCGAGGCGCCTGCTTGAAGACTTTGGCATCTTCTGCCTTGCGGTCTGTGCCCCTGTGCTCTCGAAAGCGCTTGAAACTTCATGCGGAGGCACAAAATGCCGTGGGATCTGTACTGTACAAATCTCCGCGAGACCGAGCCGCTGCAACTCTGCCCATGCGCTGTGTTCGCAGTCGCCACACACTGGCTCAGTGCCGTCTTCAGTACATCGCATTGCCTGCTGCAACTGCCAGTCGCGACAGGGTGCAGTCGGCGACGACCGCCCGCGGCGGCGACCCCACTGATCGCCGGCGTAGGGGGCAACTCAGCTCGGTCTGAGGCATTGTGCCGTGACGTTACATTCATTTACCCCTTCGCATGCGACGGCAAAAGCTCCACTTCACGCCCCCACATTTTCACACTTCCACTCAGAGTTTCGCCCATACTTTGGCCCGTAGAAGGCGTCGCTGCAGAACGCAGACCCCACCACCCCGAAGCTAAGCGGTAGGTGATGGTAGGTGGAGAAAGGCCGAGAGTGCATTCGAGGAGCGTCGGTCATTCGCTTCGGTGGGAAATTGTTTTTTTGTTCACGTGTTTTTGTTACTTATGGTGTCGGTTTGTTTATGTAGGCAGTTTGGGCGTGTTTGTTTGGATGATTTTGGATGCAATCACTCTCCGGCTACTTTCCATCATGTTGTTTGTCCGTTTGGAGCATCTTGGACTGGGTCGTCACGGCCGCACAGCTGTTTGGTGATGGAAAGTAGGTGCGCGGCATTGTTCGCGCTTGGACAACACAATACGCTCGTCGCTGTTTTTGGACGATTTGCACGTCGTAATCACTCCAGGCCGTGCCGCGCAATGCGCTGGACACAACCGTGGACGCGGTAGCGGTGCACAGCGTCCAATCTAGGCAAGACCCGCGCCATCGCCTCCGTGCGGGCGCCGCCGCCCCCGTCATCGCCGAACTCGGCGACGATGTTTGGCGGGGCGCTAAGCCAACTACCGAACGAGGCGTGGTTCTGGGTTCGCCCATCGGCAATCCAGACTTAAGCATGAAACAAAACACATGCGCACGAAACGGCAGCGCGACAGCACATGTGTGCGTCCCCGCGGGCAAACTAGGCCGTCCGCACCATGCCTCAATCCGAGTCCGCCAATTACGCCGCCGCCTATGACAGGGTAATTTTAGCAAAGATGGCAGGCATGTTTAAGAGGGGCTCTTGCACTGGAAGCAGCGCACGTTTGGCAGCGAGCCACACTTCCAGTTCCAGCGGCTCACGGCGGCCTCGGCTTGCATCGCCCTCCAACCTCCGTCCCTCCCATGCATGACCATGTCGAGGCGTCGGCGGTCGTCTGATAGCATGCCTGGGGCCGTCTTGTGGGCGAGCCACTGTTGTGGCACAACTTGGCTTCCGCTACGACGGCTTCCCTGGCCGTGCGCAGCTATGCTCGTTCGCCCACTTTTGCCCGTCTGGCCAGCACCCGAACAGGCTATAGCGCGTGGTCCCCCAGGGCGTCGACCGTGCCAGAAGCATGGTTTGTGGAATCAAGGTTGTGCTTGGCTCGCTTGGTATGGCTGAAAGCCATGCGGCCCGGCTTGAGAGCGGAGCATGGCCGAGCACGCGACTGCGATTAGTGTTGGTTGATGTTGGTTGCGAAGTCCACATCGCATGAAATTGCCAGCCTTGCGGCCAAGTCCCCTGGGCCTGCATCCCGGGCGGCCCGAGTCGTTCCACCCTCCTTCGTGCAAAATCTTGCGGATGCATGGGACAGCATCTTCTCTTTGTTCCAACTTTCGGAGGTAGCGGCTTTTCTTCGTCGCTCCAGCTTCCGGAGGTCCCTCGCCGCGAAAGCGCTTAGTTTTTCAAATGTCTTTCGCAGACGGAGGATTCTTCTAAAGGCTGGCAAGGTCGGCCTGCCGCAGCACAATCCTGTTGGACATTTGCAGGACTTTGCTGAAAGGGTGTTTCACTCTTTTTGTTGTGTTGCTTCAGCTTTCTTCTTGGTGCCTTAGTTGCTTGTGGCCTACACGCCAAATTGGCACACCATTGGCCAAATCACGCGTGGCATAGAAATTTCTCCCAGCGGATGAGCAGATCCGGCAGCACTTCGGCAAAGGTGCAAACGTATCTCCTTTTGCAGAAGACTCATGTTACATCATTCTTTCAGTTGGAGTATAGACTGGTAATTCATTGATCGGACGGAATCATAGGATGCTGACACCGCTGCGGAATGTGAATGCATCTTGGAAAACCATTGGCGCGAAAGTGTGGACCGTGGATGGTTTCTGAACTTTTCAGCCGTGCTGCCACACGGCCGGATTGCCATCATCAATTAGTGTGCATTTGCACAATTTCTTGTATTTGTTCAGTTCTGTTTTCTTCAATTTCCACCCACAGGGTGGCAAAAGTTACTCTACTCCGGAGGCATCTTCAGGAAGCCAAGACCGTGGGGCAGTGGGGTAGCTCCTCGAGCTGGTAGTGAAGAAGGTGAAGTTTCTTTCAGTCGGAGGCGGGGCATTGACACGCAGATGCAAAACGCATAGTCTGTAGTCTTTCAGGCCGCATGCACTGCTTGGAAAGTTTTGTGTTGCTATGTCATTACGTGCCAGTTCCTTATTTGAACGGCTGTTGCTCTGCCTTTCATGTTTGTGGCTGCCTTCACGACTTTCTGCCTCCCTTTCCTGCTGCGGTGGCCANTCCTTATTTGAACGGCTGTTGCTCTGCCTTTCATGTTTGTGGCTGCCTTCACGACTTTCTGCCTCCCTTTCCTGCTGCGGTGGCCAGTGGTAAAATCTGGTAAAAGCTTTCCGTCTCATAATGACTCCCCAGCCTGGTGCATGGTGGATCACTCCATCCGTAGGGACATAAAAGATCTTTCCGTTTTGGCGGATTTGATTTGGAGATGTCATCAAACTGGAAACCAATGGTGTCATTGGTTCCCGATGCTGATTTGTTGCAGTGGAGCCTGCAGACCAGAAGTAGGTAGTATGGTCAGCAAAGTACAAGAAGAGGAAAACAGACATCACATGCCACCATGCTCACAAGACGTTAAAATCCAGTGGTCTTTGGGCTGCATCTAGACGTTAACTTGTTGCCAGACATGTTCGCCCTTAGGTGTCATGTAGAAACAGTGAGCGTGTCCGTCTTTTGGGACACTTTGAGGAATGCTTAGTGCTTGAACTGAGTTTTTCACAAGGCTTGAACAGTTTTGTTGCTTGAACAAACTTTGACATGGCAGAAGCATGTTTTGGGCATGTTTTTATAACTTGCAGTGCCTGTGATCAGAAGCCTTCGCCAGATGGCATTCGTGCGGCTTGGTCTGTCTTTTGCTCTAATTGCGGCTAGGTGCTCCAGCAGAAATCGAATCATAGCAGTCATCGCATCAGCCCATTGGGCAGTAGCATCTCAGTCACATTTCTGCAAAGCATTGCTAGCACAATGTTTTTTCCATGTGTGTTTTCTTTCTCAGCTGGGAATTTATGCCCAAGTGGCCACATGGTGGGCAAGGTGCAGGACCAGGCCGCAATTCGCAGGATCAGGCCGCAATTCGACGGCTTGAATCCTCGCAACTGTGCTTGGCGGGAGACCACAGCGAGACATGCCAAGCAGTAGCGTTGCCTAGGTTTAGCCATAGCCTGGGCGATTTCGGGTGCATCACTGCCTTTTAAAGCTCAAACTAGGAGACCTGCGGCCATTCTTGGCCCATGTATCTCAGGATGTGAGTTGCCGCATCAACTGCTGCAAAAAGCTAGAGCCCGTACCTGCCTTTGGTAGCAGAGGCTTGTCATTGTCAGCATGTTGTGGTTACATTTTTTCCACTCAGTTCGCAACGTTGCAAGCTGAGCCTGGAAGCAACTTCCACTGCCACCATACACAATCGTTGACAACACACGATTAGCTGACAAACGCCTCTTCTGTCAAGCTTCATTACAACTCCATGTGCACACTAAGCCACTCCACGTGTTTGCTCCATCACTCACAGTTGGAGCAGCCGCACCTGTTGCAAACGAGCCTTCAGATGCGTTCTCGCCTGGCTTGCACTTGCAGTTCGCAGCCTCCCTCTGCAACTTGCGGTGGGCCGCGTTGCACAGCTGCATAGCTCTTACCTTCAAATTCGGTTTCACGGGGCCCGGACCCTGTCCTGCGGGTTTGTTCAATGCTGCTTCAGATCTCTTTGCACGTATGTTGCCTGCATGGGATCTTCGAGGTTCACAGTGCCAGCTGCGCTGCCATCGCTGCCTTGCACCTTGCCTGGTTGTGCCCTTTTTCGTGGATGCAGCAGCGCTGCATTTCGTCTCGGCTTGGCCTTGGTGCAGCTTCATGTTGCCTGTGTGAGATCTAGCAGAAGTAGTAGACGATTTTCGAAGGCACTCCAGGCAGCTACGGTAAGCCTGAGCATTGAAGACATCAGAAAGTTTCCAGGCTTCCTTGACCGTGCCTGAGCGCAGCATGCGCTCGCACTCCGACAGAAGCTCCCTCCTTGTTTTGCAGACCCCAAAGGGGTGCAAATGCCTGCAGCGACACTTCTCTTTCGGATCCTGCACCATTTTGCCGTAATTGTCGTCAGCAGGTAGAGCAGAATTTGGTTCTCGTGCATACTTGCTGCCCTGTTTGCACTGAAGCCAGCTTGAGGTGGACTGACCCTTCTGCAGTTTAGTGTGCGTGACAAACGCTTCCCCTGCTTCTCCGCGAAGCTTCCGCGGAAGCAACTGTCACCTTTCCGCGAGCTTTGCCAAGCCACGACCGAGATTCTTAGCTTCCACGGGCTTCTGTTCTTCACTGCTGACCGGAGATCTTTCAAAACACACCGTGCAAAGCAAAGTGTCGCAAGCAAGCATCATTCTGCAAGCTCATTCCTAAAAGCCGGTACCACAGAAAGATGGGAGAGTGTTGGAAATCGACGTCCGAGTGCCCTTTCGCTCTTGCGAAAGCCTTCCACTCGCCTGCCTTGGATTCGCCTGAAGGTGACTTCTAGCATCTCATAGCTCGTGCGTCACCACGAAGCTCTTCTGCGTCCTTTCCCAACCACTGACGCTGTCTGCCTGCCGTATGCCCAACTTCGACCAGGCCTCGTTGACTACGGCGACACATTAGCTTCCATGCCAGTTCCGCGAATGTGCTGCGAAGGCTAGTCTTCAGTGAGCCTTTGCGCGGCTGCGACTGTGGCTTTCTCGCCGCAGCAAACTGTGCCTGCCACCTCCAATGCTGCTTCCTTCATCAGGGTTTCTTGGTCTCTGCTCAAGCCTTGCGTGGTGTGTAGGAGACAGTCTGAAATCGACAGAATACACCTTCGCAAGATACGACTGATGAAGTTTTCCAGTCTATGTGCCCAGAATCATTTCTCCAGTGTGCATGTTCGGCGCTGTGTCCATGGACATTTCTCCACGGTTTGCAGCACAGCTTGAAATCGACAGGATAAGCGTTCGTAGGATCAGAAGTAAGACTTCCATGATTTGCAGCATTGGGGTTGACGATGTTCGGCACCGTACCGTCGCAATTCCAGGCCGCTACGTCCACCGTTCTTGCAAGCCAGGTATCTGAGTGGATGGAGTGCACGCATACCTCATGTTCGTGGAGGTCTGAGAGCATTGAAGATATGCAGCTTTGTAGCGTGATGGAATTGGGTGCAAAGTGTAAATCTTCAGGCCGCATATATCTAGTGCCCAGTCCAAGGCGATGCATGCTGCTGAAGGTTGTGCTGGCACGCAAGAAGCCGTCCTAAGTCTGGCATTCCATTCTTGGAAGCCCGCACAGGACCTTAGAAAGACAGCGCCCTGCTTCTACTGCGCAGTTTACTCCCTTGGTTATCGATGGCTCTTCCGCTCAGCATGAGGAGAGTGATGGCTTGTAAGACCAAGATCCTCTCGGAAAAGTGTCGTCGTTGAGGTGGAGTGCTGAGCACGCGGTACTCCGCAGTGTAGACAGAGCTCGCAGAGTCTTCAGAAGCGCCTTTTAATTCATGACCTCAGTGATTAGAGTGACGAGAGCTGCTGTCGCAGAGCACCAGGCTCCAGCTTCAGCGCTTCCTTCGCGCCCTCCGCGCCGTTTCCCTTCTGGAGGTCTTGCATTTTAGCGAGGGCAGCGCGGGTGCCAGGCTCCCCATGGCCGTTGTATCTCGGTCCGGAGCTTCGGATCACAAGCCCCTGGTGGTGCCGTCGGGAGCAGGTTTCGATTCATTCCACGGCGTTCTAGCCTCGCAGATCTTTCCATGCCTGTTACGCAGGGTGAAACTTGTCGAAGAAGTGGGAGGCAGTCAGATCCTTTGTGCTATGGAGGTCGTGCAAGGATGAACAGCGGTGGGTGCTTCACCAGAGCCGGGCAGCCTTGGATCCTGCGATTTGCCGTGGCGTTTTCTTGAGAGAGAACTGGCGCAGCAACAATTATGCTGCCAAACCGGCTGCATGCAGTTCTTTGCCAAGTTCCGGCTGCTCATCGATGTGCATGTGGCCATTGTTAGGCGATTCTAGACATTCTAGTGCTTGTACATGCTGATTTATCTAGGTCCTTTGCAGGCAGCGACCCCAGCCCCGTGCAGCAAAACTTTGCCATGTGGCTGTATGTTGGTTCGCGAGTTGCAATGTGCCTCGCCTGCGCAGAAAACATTTGCAGCCTCTTCTTTTCCATCCTGCAAATTCCACGAAGCTCGCCTTGTGTGATTCGAACTTGCTGATGCTGCTTCACTGCTCGCAAGCGGTCCCAACCCCCCCAGCAAGGTGTTCCAGCGCAGGTTGTCCGAGCTTGTGCAATAGCGAAGGGGCGCTGATCGAGCGGGTAGATGGGTCTGATAGGTAAGATTTGGTCTTGGTGTTCGGAGAGCTGCGCAGCGATCGGGGCTTTGCGCCGTGTCTTTGTGTCATTCGCCAAAGCTTGTCGCAACGCAATGCAGGCTGATCCTGCTTCAGGAATCTTCAGGTCAAGTGGTCCTCCAGTATTTTTGCGGTGCTGTACACTTTGCATACATTGCCATGCCACAGCCTTTGAGTGACCACAGCATCCTGGAATGCACGTTGCTCCAGAGCCTTTTGGCTTTGCAGCCTTCAGCAACATGTTCCGCCGACCCTCTGCAGAAGGCGGCATCGCAGGGATGACACGGCACTCGNCCACAGCATCCTGGAATGCACGTTGCTCCAGAGCCTTTTGGCTTTGCAGCCTTCAGCAACATGTTCCGCCGACCCTCTGCAGAAGGCGGCATCGCAGGGATGACACGGCACTCGCTGACTCGGCGTTGCGCTGGAGGTTGATGGAAATCCAGACTGACCGAGACTTTCGGCAGCTGTTGCATAAAGCCTAAAGGCCGAGCCTTTGTGCAGTGACCGGAGCCTGCGTGCAGGAGCAAGGCAGCCTCCTCGATAACCCTCCTCGGTCAGGCTTCAACTGTGCGCTGAATTTCCGTCGCTGGTCAGTAACAAGATGCAACTTGCTGACTTCGCAATGTCAGGATGCACAGCTTCTTTGCTGACTTCTAAATGTGGATTTGGATGGCTGCTCATCAACACAGCTTGGATGTCAGCATCAGTGNAACAAGATGCAACTTGCTGACTTCGCAATGTCAGGATGCACAGCTTCTTTGCTGACTTCTAAATGTGGATTTGGATGGCTGCTCATCAACACAGCTTGGATGTCAGCATCAGTGTGCCCATAAGAGCATGCAGCGCTGATCTCCATCTGCGTTGGCGAGAGCCTGTACATATTGGCACAGTCTGACGACCGCTGCCACATACCAGTTACTTGTCTGAAGTCATGGAATATGGACGCCCCAGCCCAAGACTTTCAAACTACGGAAACTTCGGCTTCTAGACGTCCGCTTTACGATGTTTTTCGAGCTTGTGACCAATGCAGGACCGTGAGCGGGCGTGGGCAAAACCCGATAAATCGTACAGTTTTTGCAAAGAAAAAGCACGAGTCCGCAGGGTGACGAGGCTCAGGCGTTGCGATATTGCTAATTGTCCTAATGGTTGAAAGAACCTATGTCCTCGCATGCTTTCGTTGTCCTGTGCTTTGATTGGAGCCGCGACCAGACTTGAGACCTTGAGACGAGGTTACCCAAGGCCGGTTTGGTTCTGGAAAAGTTTGCAGATGTTCTTTTTCCACTTTGAGGCCCACTTTGCTTCTGAACTGACATGAGAGTGACACACCGTTGGTTCACCGTGCGCAAGTGGCGCTACTTAGGTTGGTCGATTGCAGCATTTGTTCTGGATCCAAGCCCATAAGGAATATGGATGGTTTCATGAAGCGGAAAAATTAAGCTCCAGCTTTGCACCCACCAACGCCAGGCGTCTCTTCTCGGCGGCCCTGCCAATTCGCAAGCGCTGCCGCTCAAAAACAGAACACGAACATGCGTCTGAGTCAGCATTTAAGAGTTAGAGCCTGCCTCAAACAGTAAATCGACCCCTCTCTTTAGACCGGTGGGTCTAGCCATATTTCATGGGTTTAGAACACTTATTTATGGGGTTTAGAACACTTATTTTGGTGGGAAATTGAACACTTATCCTGG
>BGNK01002323.1:69019-104823 GCA_003297005.1 Symbiodinium sp. clade A Y106 | reverse complement strand
CCTACTCGGGAGGCGTGACTGGATTTGGGGTATAGTTTGGGTATGGGTCTCATGTACAGATGTTTCACAACGACGTTATCTTTTGGCTCAAGTGCGCGGTTGCTAAAATAGCGTTTCACTTTTGGGGTTGGGATCTCTTTCTTAAGACCTGTATAATAGGAAAAGGCACCCTTGTCTTAAGTAGCTACTGGGGAGCCGAATAAGAAACTCTTGCAAACCCTGTCATACAAGGCCCTATCAGATTTGTATATAGCCCCACAAACCCCTGCGAGACACGCTATACAAAACCAGTACAGCGCTCGTATGCGACGCAGCCCCCGCCCAATCAAAGATAAACGAAGCCATCAATATATATATATATATATATATATATATATATCCATGTATAGAAACCCTATAAGACCCGGTACAGCCCGAAAGACCTTTCTAATGCTTGCAAACCTAGGATTTGGAAGTTGTGATTATGGCCTTCGTCGAGTGTTCTATGTGGCAAATTAAGCAGCTGCGTCGTGTGGCGATATTTGGCTGCGAAGCACAGGTGCCGGGGGCTACGTCAAGCTGCCTGAGTTTTAGGCGTTGAGTTTCAGGTCCGTAGAGATCAGAGTTTTAGGGTTTAGAGATTGGTGGTGAGGGTTTAGGCTTATGTCCCGGGCCTTGTCTGATATGCTTTGCAACCCTCAGGCCGAGTCTCTGCTGATCCCATAAACCCCGATTCATTGACTCACTGATGCTTGCATCTTCACATGGCCGCGTTGCTGTCGCACGGCTTCTGCTGGAAGCCGCGGGCTGAAGTCAACTTGCGCGGTCCTAGCGGCTGGACTCTGGACTGCGCTGATGTGCGCGGCACAAAATCAACATCAGGATGTTGTGCAGTTGCTGCTAAAGGCCCGTGCTGATAAAGATATAACGTGCACCAACAGCCAGACAGCGATGATGTTGGCGCTTGAAGTGGGCAACGCCAGTGCGAATGGCCGTAGCCGACCGGTACCCCCAAGGACATGTGACGGCAACTCCAATGCCTAATAGGGGCCTGATTAAGAAACCCTGGCCCTATAACCCCCAATATAGTAGGATTCATACAAGGACCCAAGGTTTCTTAATCAGGTTCCTACATTAAGGCTGAGCCACGGACACCCCGAAGCCCGCCGGTCCTCATAAGGACACCCGTGACGCCGGCTGCACGGCGCTGATGATTGCGACTAACCATGGGAACGTTGATGTCCCGGCGAATTCTGTCCGGCGACTGCGGCTTCAAATCCAAGCCGCTGATGCCTTGCGCTGACGATGGCAAAACAAACTCTGCCGATGTCTTCAGAGGTATCGTTCAACTATAGTGTCCGAGGAGCTGACCACCCCTTAACCATCAACAGTCTTGGGCGTATGTACGTAAATGTATCTGTATATATGTATGTACATATGTGTATATATATGTATACATATATGCAATCCTGCCATACTCGAAAGTCCAGCGTCTTTCTTGGGTTCTATCAAGGTTCCACAAGTGACCTTGGACCCTCCCCTGCGTCTTCATGGAAGTATACCCAAAGGCTCCATGTATCCTTAAGGGTTCCTCTAAAGGGAACCATAAGGGGTTCTATAGGAGTTCTATGAGGGTGCGATTATAGGGTTTAGTTTAGGGTTTAAGGCTCCATGTACCCATATAGTAGGTACTTAGGCCTTAAAGTAACTATATAGGGACCCCTTCAAGGCCTAAGTACCTACTACATCGGCACGTGGAGTCTTACGGATACGGCTTGCGTTACCGCTTTGGTGCGCGTATCTAGGGCTCAACCTAATATTATTTCGGGTTTCAAGATACACGTACTAAGAAGCTGCTATGTCGCGTAGCCCTGCCAGAATCAATAACTAAGCCATGTTTGGCGAAACATCCCAGCGACTGACGAGTCAAGGGGTGTTGGCTTCAATGTGGATGGCAACCCAGACCCGAAAATATAGTACCGTGGTCGGTTGCCTCTGTTCTACAGTAAAGGACCCAAAGCAGCAGAATCGTTAGATAGGTTATCCAAGAAGCTACTTCGATTCATCGTTGGTACAGCTTGTGTTTCTGTCCTAAAAATATTTTACTCGATTCTAGGGTCCAGCTATAAATACGTTGCAACAGAAGACCCGGAGCCTTCGCCGCCAGCTTGAACACCCTGAGGGTTCTCTGGGTCCTGAGTAGTACCTTAAAGGGTTCCTTTGACAAGCTTGTTACGTCGTCCCAGATTTCCGGGAGGATCCAAAAAGTAGATCCCTTAATGGGGGTTCCTATAAAGTACCCTTAGTAGAATGAGGCCCCAAATTAGGGGATCTACTTTCTAGATCCTCCCGGGGGTCTGGGGTAGGATGTTAGCCATTGTCGCTGGAAGTCCCGATGCAACTGCAGTGCAGTATGCCCCAGAAACCGAATAGCCTACTGTAGTTCTTATGGATCTCATTCAACAGCTGATCAGAAGCACTTTTGTTAGCAACGACTTCAGAAATTCAGCTGTTTTTGCAGACAGCCCTGAACCCGGAACCTTCAAACCTAGACCCCTGAACCAAGAATTTTCGGGACGAGTACTGGTTCCCCAGACCACAAAGTACCCAGACCCCCGGGAGGATCTAAAAGGTGGGTTTAGGGTTTAGGGGTTAGGGGTTTAGGGTACTTTATAGGAACCCAATTAAGGGATCTACTTTTTGGATCCTCCCGGGATTCTGGGTAATTGAAGATACCCAAACACCTCCTCTCGATCCCTGGAAGCCCAGAAATGCTTGAGCCCTAGCCGTACCCAACCCCTACTTACCCTAAGGGTCCAAAGGACCCAATAACTAGGTACTTAGGTTTCGGATAGTAGTTATGTAGGTTACTATTTTGGAGAGTATATGATAATTAGGTACTTGGACTCTTAGGGTTTAGGGTTTAGGGGCTATTCAGGGCTTCACCGTCATGTGTGTGTGTGTGTCGGTTTTCTTTTGGGGAAACGGGTACTTCATTTAAAGGCCACCCTGAACCCCTAAAGCCTACAGGTCCTACACCCTCTCTAAGCCCTAAACCCGAAATCCTAAACCAGCAATCTTGCGGGCGGGGCACTAATTTTTTTCCAGGGCCTACATGGGAACCTTCTTGTTTAGGGTCCCAAACAAGGACCCAATCATAAACTTTTGGGTGGGACATCCCTACTTCATTGCTTTGTTTATAAAGGGGCACACGGGATATTCCAACCTTCTGGTTTTTGTTTAGATACCTTTTTGGGTCGCTATTGTAGCCCAGCCCAACCGGGTTAGTAACTACCGAGTCTCGGAGTTTTCAGAAACATTGGTAGTTCCACTAGGGCCCCGTTTAGGGTCCTTTTTAAAGAGACCCTCATTTCGAGAACTACCCAGATACAGGGCTTCAGGTTCTGTTTCACATTGGTAGTTCCACTAGGGCCCCGTTTAGGGTCCTTTTTAAAGAGACCCTCATTTCGAGAACTACCCAGATACAGGGCTTCAGGTTCTGTTTCTAGGAATAGTCCATGTGTGGACATGAGCCATTAGACTAGGACATCGTTATTTACCATGCATCAGAATATCAACGAACATGGAGGCCGAGTTTTTTCGCCGTGAAGGGCTAGAACTTTCCTTTTGCTGCCGTTCTGGTGCTTGTTCAAAATGCAAGGGGTCTGTAGGATTTGGGGCTTAAGGGTCAAGGGCTTGCTGAGCTTGAAGGCTTAGGTTTTTGAGCTCAGCGAGCAGTGTCAAGAGTTTCCGTAAGAGTCAAACATGGCATGAGCCATGAGCCCTTTCGCCAGCAAGAGCTCCAGTATTATAATATACTATATCATATTATATTATATTATAGTATATATATATATATATATATATATATATATATATATATTCATATGATACAATATATTATATTCTATTATATTATATTACACAGCACTTGTCATGAAGCTCGAATCCAGCAAGGCCTGGCGCAAACACCACCCCTCATACCCTAGAACTCTGAAGCAGTTTAGGGTTGAGGGTTTAGGGTTTAGGGTCCTCGATCCTGCGCTGAGTCTTTGCATCCCCGCTGGCCGAGCATGCTGCGCATCACGCTGCTCTCAGGGGAAAATTTGGCCGGCATTCCTGCTGCCGGGCTGAGTGATGCGAAGTCATTGAAGCAGCAGTTGCATCGGAAGCACGGCCTGCCGCCGCGATTCCGACAAAGGCTGTTTCACAACGGTAGCGCGATGGAGGACGATAGCAAATTGGATTCATCTATGGACCTGGAAGTTGTGGCTGTGTCTTTCGCCGATTCTTCCGAGGATCAGCGCAAAGAACTTGTTGGTGCAGCCACGTTTGGCCATGCGGCTAAGGCAGGTGAGGGGATGCATAGAAGCACGGCGCGCACCCGATCTCTAGCATAGATGTGCTTTCACGTAATCTCCACAGGTTGATCCCAAAACTCATGCTCGAAACATTCCCCAAGCTTTGAGAGATCCTGAAGGTTGAAGCTTTGCTGCAGCTCCCCGTGGACCCAGATGCGGTCGATAGAGTTGGACTTACGCCGCTGATGTTCGCTTCTTTCGCAGGCCACATTGCTGTCGCACGGCTTCTCCTCGAGGCTGGTGCGGAGAAGGATTTGTCCGACAACCGTGGCCGCACGGCGCTGATGCATGCCGCGCACGCTTGCCGCGTTGACGCTGTGCAGCTGCTGTTGGAGGCTTCTGCTGACAAGGACGTGTGTGACACGGACGGCCAGACGGCACTAATGCTTGCGGCACAGAGGGGTCATTCTCAAGCAGTGCAGCTGCTATTGCAGGCCGGTGCGCAGAAGGATTTGTGGGACCATGAAGGCAAGACAGCTCTGATGCTGGCAACTCAGGTGCATGACCTTGAATCCCAGCGATTGCTCCTGGAAGCTGGCGCGTCGACGTGACCTGAAGCAACACCGGAGTCACCGGAGGTCCGAACCATGGAAGAGAAACTGCAAAGCCTGGCAAATCTTTAAACTATCCTAAACCCTAAACACCACATACCGCAAAATTGAAGCCCTGGACCCTTCAATCCTAAACTGATCTTCGGCTTTTTGGGACCCTTGGGCTCAGAGATGAAGATAAGGCCTCGGGTTCCAATATGGGGGGGGGCTTGAACAAGTAGAATATAAATACGGCCCAGGTAACGGATTCCTCTACTTGGAGGTTAGAAGGGTTCCTTTATGGGCCCCTTTAAAGGGATCTATAGGGATTCTATAAGGGTATAGGGTTTAGGGCCTACTTGGAGGTCCATGTGTAGTTATAAGTGGAGCTATAAGTCCCCTAATATGAGTTATAATTATAGCTAGTCTACTTATAACCCCACTTATAACTACCCATGAACCTCCAAGTAAGGGTTCTCGAAGAGATGTGGGTTTAGGATTTAATCTGGGTGCACTAACTCGAAAAGGGTTTGGGGAGGTATATTCCTCTGTAAGTGACAACGGTTTGGGGAACGCTGAAGTAACATTATTGAATATTACTGCCTCGTTCCATCTTATTCCTGCCTAGTCAGGCTTCTCTGCTGGTCTGCAGGCTTCACTCATGAGAAGTATGTGGGTAGTTCTCCCACATTCTTGCAGAAGAGAGTGGCGAGTCTCAGGGACCTGGCACAACCCTGCTTCCAAAGTTTGGTAGTCCACCGAAACCAAGTCCCTCAACATGGACCGAAAACCCTTTTGCTTGCTTTGTCTGGAAGGATCAAGTGGCTCGGCAAGTAGGGTTATAAATTGTAAGTAAGAGCACTGCACAGTGTCACATAGGAGAACTGCACATATAATTCCAAGCATGATGCTTACACTGATATTTCTACAAGTAACCATGATCCTTCGATTCAACACCTTGCTAGGCTTCCCCACATAGGTGCTGTCGCCGTGGGCTGGGGGCCAATTAGGGCAGTGTAGGGTTCAGGGGTGTGGCTGGTTTTGGGGTTGAAGGTGTCGGGGAAGCAAGGCTCGTACAAGGCCACCTAAAGCACTCCGGTCCTCAGAACTCGAAATGCGGAATGAGGTGTCACGTTTTGGGACTTGGTGTCTCGCGCTAGACCTAAACTCCTGAGCCTCAGCCACGCCGGATGCCTTTGAAATTCCCAACATGCTTCCTCAGCAGAGAAACACGGCATCGAACCCTGTTCAGCCCCATCTTGAGCCGCCCTGCGTTACACCCTGATTTAGCCCCTATTAGACCCTAGTCTCCGTGGCTGAATTACTGCATTTTACGTTTGTGGGGCTAATATTACCCCGAATGAACCGAAAGGTTACTGGGGTTTTGGGATATCTATGAAGTTGTCAGCAACTAAGTCTTAGTAGCTGGTGGATACACTTTACACTTTTGGGGACAATATTACCCACTATAAAACTAAAAGTGTACACTTTTTGTGGCTTGTGAACTCAGCAACTAGGTAGTTTCAGCCCAAGCCCTAAACCCCTAAACTCTTTTTGCTTCGGACTGCAGGGGCGGACGGATAAAAGGTGCTCAACAACTCTAAACCCATAAAGTTCCCGTATAGGTTCCTTAGAGGATCCCTTAAAGGGAACCCTTAAACCCTAAACTCTAAGCCACCAAGAAGCGGCCCAGCTTTGGCAGGCGCCCCCGGCGCCAGCCATCGACAAGGCGAAGGTCTGGTCGAATTTGTCCTCGGAGGGCTTTCTTTAAAGGTTCCTTTAAGGGTTAAGGTTGGGTACTGCCCCCACTCGGTAACAGTTATTCAAATTCTTAATATAAATATGTTAGGACCTTAATAGTAGCCCTATTATAGACTGTTACTGTACGGGGGCATCTTTTGGGGGCTCTTTTGGGGGGTTTAGAGCTTAGGGGTTCTATAAGGGCTCCTTTAAAAATGTTGGGTTTAGGGTTTAACGGTTCCTTCAAGGGTTCCTTCAAGAGTTCCTGTACAGGTACCTTTAAGAGTTCCTCTAAAGGTTCCTTTAAAGGTTCTTTTAAGGGTTCTTTGGGGGGGGTTCTTTGGGGTTTAGGGTTTTGGGCTTAGGGTTCTATAGCATAAGTGCTCTTGTATTCCTTACTGGGGCCGCTTCAGGAACCCGTAAAGCACCCCTCAGCGGGTTCCAAAAGGGGTTTCCTGGATCCTTTCAAGGTATTCCTTACCATCGAGGGAACCCGTAAGGGGTTCCATCAACTTAGACCCCCCAACTACCCTCTAAGATACCCTCACTACCCACGATTAAGGACCATAAGGGCTCCATTACAGGGCCTTAAAGGGGTCTTGGAAGAGTTGAAGGTTTAGGGTCTACCTGAAGCCGGAAAGACCTACCTTTTTAGGGTTCCTTGTTATGGTCTCTATATATATTTCCTTAAAAAGGTAGGTCTTTTCGGCTACAGGTAGGGGCATCTTCTTACCATAAGTATCGGCTCGGCAGGGTTCCTTGGAGGGTTTCGATAAGGGATCCTTGAGTCGATCTATATGGGAGTTTCCGAAAATTAGGGGTACCGTATTTTGGGGTCCTTATACTAAGGATCCTACTATGTATTTCGGGTACTATATTAGGGTCCCCTATTTTCGGAAATTCCCATATGGGTCTTGGGGTAGATTGCGGTTAGTGCACTATATTTTAAATGGGACTAGTGTGATTACTAATTGTTCAGGCCCCTTGCGTATCTCATCATAACGGCAAAGTGTGCGTGAATCTTCTTCTGGGTTCGTTTTTGTCCTAAAGATACTTCGCTGTTGGCAACAGTCTGTAGGTGTACGGATCCTACGGTCTAGGGCTGGGTCTTTGACTTAGGGTGGATTTTCGGATCTTGCAGTGTTTCAGGATTGGTACTGCTATCACCAATGCCAAAGACTTTATCCTTTCACTCAAAAGCGCCTGAATTTCTCCAGCGGGAGATCCGAGCGCTACACCTCAAATATCCCAGATACCACAACTAAAAAGCAATGACCGCAGCCGTAACTTCCTCGACCTGTACGTATACCCTACCATGTTAGGGTTCTTTATAACGATTTCCTTATACAAGTCCTTGAAATGACAGATATTGCAGGGTGCAGGAAGGCCCTACAAACTAGCAAGTCTAGGAACCCTTAACGGAACACTTAAAGGAACCCGGGCTGATCCCTTTAAGGGAGCCCTTTAAAGGAACCTTTTAGGGGAACCCTTTAAAGGAAGCCTTCAACGGAATACTTCCTGCGATTTCTGAGGTTGCCGCGAGGTTCCAGGAGCTTGTGAAAAGTGGCTCGGAGCTCAGACTGTCCTCCAAGAGTAGGGTGTACTTGGAGGATCATGGGACCTAGTGTCATAAACGGGTTCCTTACAAGGGTCCCTTAAAGGGCTACTATAAGGGTTACTGTAGTAGTTCTATAAAAAGTTCAGGGGTTGTTTAAGGATCATGACACTTCGTATCCATGGTCGTTGTTGTCCATGTTGGGGTTCAGAACGATCCTTTCTGGTTTATGTCGGGGATGGGGGGGCGAGACAACGAGGGGTCTAACTCGTTAAGGTGATTAGAAGGCAGGCTCAGGGGATATTAGTGCGATACACCCAACTCGATTTACGCACGTCCCTCAGGTTACAGAAGCATTTCTGTTGGGGTTGTTGGGGTGAGGGGGATGACGCTTTAGTATAGGGGCCTTAATAATGAGAATAGAGCTCCTTTAAAGGGGTCCTTTTAATCGGGTCTATATAGGGGTTACAACAAGGTGTATTATGGGGGGGGGGTTCAGTATAGGGGCCTTAATGATTAGAATAGGGTTTCGGTGCACCTTATCCTATAATGAGGAACCCCCAAAATAGTATTGGTAGTTATTTAGGCCCCTATAGCAGGGTTTCGGGGGTGGGGCTGCACCCTTCGTGAACGAACTGGAACTCCACTCTACACGATACCTCCAACTTCTTCCAGCGTTTAACATATCACCCTACAGCCCTAAACGCCATAAGGCCTTAAACCCTGAACTCTGAACCCGAAACCCTCAACGCCCAGAAACACCGAGTAGTAAGTCCTACAGTCATTATATGAGAGAGGTATGATCTAGCCCAAAGCCTATGCTAGTCATTGGGGCTGTATTGAAACCCTCTGGAGCCTTGTTTGGATCGGAGCTGCGAGCGTCCCAGGTGTTGATCCAAACGACGCGGCCACGCAGGCACGAGCCCAAGAGTTTATGGAGCAATCCCAGTTGGTATTGGGCTTCGTAGGAAGCCAGTAATGGCGTACTGATTGGCGTAAAGAGTGAAGGGGAAGCTTTTGGATTATTGAATTTGTTACAACAGGGTTATGCAAAGCACTTTAAGAGCCCTACCCCTATAGTCCCGCTCGTGATTCTAACGCCGATACTGAAGAGACAGGGAGAAGAGCGCCATGGCTCAAAAAGGGTTACCAGGAATCCAAACACGGATCCTTGAAGTACCCAAACACGATAAGATGGATCTTAAGATTACGGCCAATAAAGACAGGGAGTTCGTTGCCCTTCTGGTTTGGGGTCTCCTTGCTAAGACTGACTCACAGTCACCAGGAAGCGTGATTGAAGGGGATATTGGGGAAATTGGGGAACCTGGTATAGCATAAGCCTCATAAACCCCGTGACACATTTTGGTCCAAGGTTATGAAGGGGATTCCGTGGAACCTAGTGACCTAGAAAAAACTCATGCAGCATTGCACAAAGATCCCATCAGAAACTGTGCAAAGCCCCATAAGACCCTACGGAATCCCTGTAGCTATACAACTCTATTTTAAAAGCCCTGCAAGCCTCTGTGGAGCCCATGAAAGCTCTCTGAAAAAACAAAACCTAAACCCTAAACCCCTAAACCCTAAACAACCCTAAACCCCAAACTCCTAAAGCCTAAACCCTAAATTCTCGTACATTGCAGTCTCAGGCCATCCAGTCTGTGCGACAGGAGATGGCTGAGGCGGCACAGGCCAGGCTCGGAAGTATTAATATAGGGGCCTCAATAATTCCCAATACTCTTCTGAGGGCTCCTTATTGAGATTATAGTACAATAGGGTTTAGGGTTTAGGAGCTTTCATAGGCGCTGACGAAAATAATAGCAATACATAATATCAAGATGTAACAAGTACTAATTGTTAGAACTGAAATACAACAACTACGAACAAGATCTAGCAAGTCTTAACATTTAGAACATAAACAGATGAAGTAGCCATAAATCAATGTTAGTATTCAGGAGGAGGCCAACTGCTCCGCGATTTGTAAGAGTTCAAAAGTAAGCGTAACTATCCTTCAAAAAGAGTTCTACCGTACCCAGAGCGCCCAATGCCATTTCAGTAAGGGATGTGCTTGAAGCTACAGCATTGTCGGGGTCTTAAAAGCCTGATTTAAGGTATATTTCTTGAATCAGGGTAGTATTCTTGGGCTCTCTGGTAGTAGTAAAGGCTTCCACCCTAAACCATAAACAATAAACCGAGTGATCGTAGCTAGTAGTCGTCGTCGTCTCGTCCTCGGCACGGGATGCTCCTGTGGATGCCTCCATTACCGCCGAGGGCGACGATTCCTGGGGTCCTTGGATGCCACAGAAGCCCCGCACTGGAAGGAGTGCGGCGGCTGTGAAGAGAAGCACGAAGTTGCCATCAAATGTCGAGCCTCCAATACCGGGCGAATCTACGATGACGGCTGGAATGCAACTCCAGCGGCGTGCCTGGAGGTTCCAAGCCCAAAGACGCGTGAGCGAGTGGGCCGCTCTAAACCTCCGACCGGTCAGCATGGAAGAGGGAGAGCCTGCCCCACTGCGCTCTCACATTGCTGTTGTTCCTACCAGCCACAGCGAATTGTGGGACACGCCGTTCAGTTCTCGGAGCCGGGAAGATTGCTATCTACCCTTGGAGCTCCATGCTTGGGGGAAGCAGCGGTGCGAGGGCCTATCGGCACCGAAGGTTTTCACAGAATGCTCCTGCCGGCCGAGGCAGAAGAAGAAACCCCCTGCGTGGGGCCGCGCGCACCAATGTATCCAGAGGAGCAAGAGCAATCCTCACCTGCGACACCTCGACGCAGACGGTGGAAGGAGAAAAGGCCTGGGAGGAATGGTTGGATCGCGCCTTGCAGGGAAAATCCCTGTTCGAGCATGGCTTGCGCGTCTCCGACTGCAGCCAAGCCATCGAGCTTTTGCAATCCACAGCTCGCATTCCGCGGGGTGGCCGAGGAGCGCGATGGAGCAACCGAGCTCGAAAAGGCTCGGATAAGGTAACTACATAATTGCTTATAGCCCCAACTAAGGTACTTACAGGGTTACTTACTACGTCCCACGATCCTCCAAGTATCTCTTTACCGCCCAGCCTCACATAGGCTGTTGGGCTTTCCTTGAAACCTTTGCTGGGCTCAGTGTGTAAGATAGCTTGAGCTGTTGGGTACAGCTTTGCGACCTTCAGATCATAAAATCCCTAAGACCTAAACCCTGGATGTAAGCAACCCGAAAAACATGAAACAACACCCTAAGCCCAAAGCCCTGGATATAATGCACCCTGAAACAGTGAACAAAAACCTTAAACCCTAAACCCAACCCGAAAGTGATGAAGCTAAGCTAAGCCCTGAACCCGGGAAGTAAGGATGTTGAAATTATGAAAAACAACCTAAACCCTAAACCCTGGATATTAGGGGTTCAGGGTTTAGGGTTTGAGGGTTTAGGGTTTAAGGGTTTAGGGTTTGGGGTTCAGGGTTTAGGGTTTGCGGTTTAAGGGTTGAGGGGGGTTTAGGGTTGAGAAACAACCTATCAGTACATGTTAAAGAGCCTGGTTCTGAAACTTGTATACAAGCCTTGCAAAACCCTGAGACCTATCCTGCACCTCGAAAGCCCCAAAGCCTCAACCCCAAACCCTAAACCCTAAGCTGTACATTATGAAGCCCTGTATCATAAAGCTTAATGTACAAATCCTCAAACCCTAGCCAGGCACCCCGGCCGCCTCTTGAGGAAGCGACATCAGCGGGCCACGAGGCCCTCGTGGGCCCTGGGAGTTTTCCCAAGCCCTCAGCCCTCCACCTGGAAGCCCCTACTTAAAGGATCATGGGACTTAGTAACTAGGGTTATATTTAGGGTAACTATACTTATAACTACTTATAACCCCAATTAAGGTACTTATAACCTTACTTACTAAGTCCCATGATCCTCCAAGTATGGTAAAGTCCAAAAAGTTGGAAACCGGATTAAGGCCAACTAGTGCTGGGATTCCCTATACATTACTCTTAAGGATGGAGGCTATGGGGTTTCCAACTTTTGGGCTTCTACTGTAAACCCGGAAGCCCAAAAAAGATCCAAGAAGTAGATCCCTTAAGGGGGATCCTATAAAGTACACTTAGTAGTAGTATAAGGTCCCAAATCAAGGGTTCCTCTTTCTAGATCCTTCTGGGGGTTTGGGTAAACCCTGCACCCCAAATCCTCCATAAATCCCCAAAATCCTAAGCCCCAACACCCCTCCACACTGAGACTCAAGGTTCACGGTTTTAGGCTCTGGGATCCTATGTCAGGGATCCTGCTACGTATGCTACATATTAAGGAACCCGTGTTTTTGAAACTCATGGTATTCACACACGATCTGCATGGTTTCTGAAACTGTTGCTCCTAAAAGCGCCATCGTAAGCGATTTCCAATCATGTGAGGACAAGCTGAAGGAGCCACTAACTACTGAGAGGCACTCAACCCCAGAAGGATCGTTTTCTTCGGAGGACAAGCTGAAGGAGCCACTACCTACTTTCTGAAGCTCTGAATCTTAAAGAGCGGTTGCAAGCGATTTCCAATCATGTGAGGACAAGCTGAAGGAGCTGGAATCCATGGGATTTCCAGACGAGGCCAGCCCAGCCCCGGTGAAATGCTTGTTTTGCCCCCGTAACCCCTAGAACCTCAGCCCTAAACCCTAAGAAGCCCTTAAAGGAACCCTTGAAGGAACCCTTTACCCCTAAACCCCAAAACCTAAGAAGCCCTTAAAGGAACCTTTAAAGGAGCCCCTTAACCCCTAAACCTTAAGCCCCAAATCCTCAGAGCACCAAAGCCTACCGGCCTGAGTTTGTGTCACGCAGGGAGCTCTACTTGGAGGTTCATGGGTAGTTATAAGGGTTCCTTTAAGGGTTCCTTTAAAGGAATCTATAGGGATTCTATAAGGGTATAGGGTTTAGGGCCTACTTGGAGGTTTCATGGGTAGTCATAAGTCCCCTAAATATGGGTTATAAGTATGGTTACCTTACTTATAACTCCACTTATGACTACCCCTGAACCTCCAAGAAATCCGGAAGAGTCTTCTGGTGTCCGGGGGCGACTGTTTACCTTAACCTCAAGTAACCCCTGAGAATGCAGCTCGTTTCGGGTGCGGGTATGTAATCCCTGAGCAGCAAATTTGACTCGTGTGTCTGGGCTGTTTGGGGCAATATCGAAGATTGAACAGTTACTCATATTAATTACCACCAAAATTCCTTATTGCACTAGAATACCGGGTGGTTTTGTGCAAGTTCTCGGGCTGAGGGTTTTGTCTGATACAACAAATAGAGCACAACTTTGCGGGGTATGATATAGTAAAGGTTACCGGCGAGAATGCCGCACAAGTTGGTGTTACAAAGCAACCCTTAGGATAGCATTTATGATTTAGGGCGTTTTTAGGGGTTTGGCTGTTAGCTCAACTTTTCAACTTTTGGGGTTCTTATAAGGTAGTCGATTCTGAAAGTTTCAACTTTTATTTCCTTGGGTTTTGGGCCAGTGAGTTTTTTGGGGTTTCGCAAGACCCGTGATCCAGGCTTTTTGTTGTTGCGGTGGGGAGGGGTCCTGGGCGGGGGGGTTAAGCATTGATCTAGGGATTTCGAAAAACATCAGGGAGCTTCTTACTCTCGGTGGTCCTTGTAGAAAGGACCCTGGGAAGGATTGTCGACTATCGGGTGTCGGGCTCATTACGTTCTGGAGCTCTTGTCCATCATTCCGTGTTTCGGCGTTTTCCAAAAAGCAAAATTTGCTCAAGATCTATATATCTAACAAGGGACCCTATAGAATGCTTTTAACAATCCTTAAAACCCTTTTTGACATCCATACAGCCCTAAGCCCTGAATCCCAACCCTAAACCGTAAAGACCGAAAACCCTAAACCTATAAACCCTAAGCCCTATTTAGAGAGTCATGGGGCTTCGTAACTAGGGTTACAAATAAGGTATCTACGGCTTATAGGCTTGGGGGAGAGTAAGTAAGGTTATAGGTACCTTACTTGTGGCCATAAGTAACTAGTTATTCGTATGGGTACCTTGCTTATAGCTCTAAGTTGGATACCTTGTTTTTCACCCTAGTTGCCAAGTGCCAAAAGGAGCGCAACCGAGCACTCTTGAAGAAGTACGCCGGCCGCATGGACCGCGTGGTAGAGGCAAGGTCTAGGGATTCATGGGCTTTTGAGGTTTAAGGTTTTCAAAGTTGTAGGATATTGGGCTTCAGATTAGGTTAGGGGATCAGGATAACTTGGAGGACCATGGGACTGAGTAAGTAAGGTAATAAGTATTTTAATTGGGGAAGTAACTACTGTAATGGTATGTGTAGTTACCCCATTTATACCCCTAAATCCCATGATCCTTCAAGTAGGGTTGTAGGATATTAAACCCCATCCCTAGACCTCAATATTGGGCTTCAGATTAGGCTAGGGGATTAGGATTAGGGTTGATGAATGTAGGGTCGAGAAGGGCTAGTTAGGGTTTCGGGTTTAGGGTGATAGACGCAAGTTGTCAATATTCCTGGTGTTTTACGGGGGTTAAGAAAGGTTGGGCTGGATTTCAGTCGGGCTGTGTCAGGTTTCACAACCGTTTTAAAGGGGAAGCGATTCATGGCTTTAATCGTTAAATCCGCATCGCAGGGCTCCAGGCTAATAGGAAGAATTGGTAAGTAGCGTTTACTTTAAGCAAGGGTTGGGGTTAAGGGTTTAGAGTTTAGGGCTGGGGCAAGGCTTCCCGTAAGTCTACTCGGCAAGTTGGGTGCCTAGAACACCTGTGGTGTGGTCACCAAGCCACTGAAGCCACACAATAGCAACGCCAGGTATTCTTAGTAGCTGAGTAGGTAACCTTTAACCTTTTGTGGCTTATATAACCCTGCTGTAACTCAAAGGGTTAACCTTTTGGGGGGCTAGGGTACTCAGCCTCGAAGTACTAGAGGGGCCTAAACGAATACCACTACTATTTTGGGGGTTCCTTATTATCCTTATAGTGTGCCCCAAAAACCCGATTCTAATTATTCAGGCCCCTATAGTTTAAAGGTTTAGGGTCCAGGGCTGCTAAATGTCATGCTGTGCTTCGGGAGGTCCAGCTTTTTTCCTAGTAGTAGAGTAGGTAACCTTTAACCTTTTTGGGGTAGTATAATCCCTATATAATCCTTATATTATGAGAAAGGTTAACCTTTGGTTCCCCATGATACCCGACAAGTAGGTTTTATGTAGGAGCAATCGGTCGATCACTAGCGACAACAGCGCATGAGAAAAGTGGGGATCGCAGATGCGATCCGAATCTACCCGCAGCCCTGTTTCCATTTCTTTAGCTTCTCCATCTCGCCAAGATGCTGCATATCAACATGCTCTGAGGGGAAGAGTTGGTGAAGATACCTGTGGACGATTCAGAGGACGTGAGGAGCTTGAAGCTGCGCTTGACTCAGCTGCAGGGCTTGCCCCCACGATTCAGGCAGAGGCTCCTCCTCCATGGCGAGAATTTAGAGGATACTGCGAAGCTTGACTGCCCGACAAGTCTAGAGCTTGTCCTCCTAACCTTTGCAGACGTTTCCAGTCAGCCCTTAAGAGCAACTTTAACTTTCGAATTTCCAAATTTATCATATGATATAATCGTGCGCAAAGCAGAAGTGTGCGTTTTTACTTGTGTATGGCCCTTGACAGGAGCCAAAGTTTTAACAGAGTAAAAGGCAAACCCAGGTTTCACAAGAGGAGGTGGACGATTTGGTCGGCGCAGCTGCTCAGGGTTCCACCTCCGAGGTGGGCGGCTCAACAAATATGGACTTCGGGAGTTGTTGGTTCTGAGTTGGGGAATGCAAGTAAGGAATCTCAGGCTCGAAGCTTCAGTCGACCAGGGATCTTCGCAACCTAAGCAAGGGCTAACAATATACTATAATATACCATGTGATAATATAGTATGACATAATATGATATAATATACTAGAGAGTAGTAGCAGTAGTAGTAGTAGTCGTCGGCGTCGTAGTAGTAGAGTAGGTGACCTTTATAGCCTTCTTGACATTTTGGCGTACAATGCATACTCCCTACACCATCCCGATATACTCCCAAAAGAAGTAGGAGAGAGTACGTATGCCTCATCTGCCTTAGGAAGCCGCCTGATTCTGGTAGCCTTAGGCCCTGCTGAAATATTGATAGTACTCTTATATCTATTATTGTTGCTTTCGTTATTACTATTGCTTCTCTTATTACTACTACTATTATGACTATGATTACGAGAATTGTAGGCTTTTGTCATAAGTACCGTTTTTCCAGTGGCTCCAATTACGAGAATTGTAGGCTTTTGTCATAAGTACCGTTTTTCCAGTGGCTCCATGTTGAAATGAGCCATGTGGAAAAGGGTCGGGTAGTCCTTACCGGGCGGTCTACCTGGAATCGTGACCCAAGTGAGGTGCGGGGTTGAGGGTCTTAGCGCTCTGAGCCTTAGGGTACACCGACGGGAAAGCAGATTAGCACAATTCCCCCATGTAACCTCCAGGCCTTCCTATGGCCAAGTGTAAGTGTGTGCCTTTGGGCCTCTGTATCTCTCTGTGTTTCTCTGTGTGTCTGTCTCTGCGTGTGTGTGTGTGTGTGTTTGTGTTTTGACGGGTGTTCAGACATGTTTCTTACTTGTCTGAAGCCCTCGACTCCAAGCCAAACCAAGCCTAAGCTGTTGACGGACGGTCTTACGTTAAGTGCGGCCACAGTGGTAAATTATTTCGAAGCTCTCGAGCTACGATAGTGACCGTCTGATGTTGTGCACACCCTTCAGGTTGAGTCCATGCTTCAGCTTCCTCAAGACCCGGATGTGCCTGACTCACGTGGCTTCACTGCTCTGGACATGGCATGTGAAGGTGGCCACCTCGAGGTGGCACGTTTGCTGCTGGAGGCCGGCTTCGACAGGGACCTGGCAAACGAGGAAGGTACAACAGCTTTGATGATGGTCTCCCGTATGGGCCATGTCGAACTCGTGCGTTTGCTGCTGGAGGTCGGTGCCAATAAGGATCTTCAAGATTACTGCGGCGCCACGGCATTGATGTTTGGATCTAGTTGTGGCCATGGTGAAGTTGTGCATTTGCTGCTGGAGGATGGTGCCAACACGGATTTGGCAGACCACGCCGGCTACACAGCCCTGATGCTGGCAACTGTTCATGGCCACCCTCAGGTGGTGCGCCTGCTCTTGCAGGACGGTGCCGCCACGGACATTGCAGACCAGTACGGCTACACTGCTTTGCTGATCGCATCTGAACGCGGTCTTGTCGAAGTCGTGAACTTGCTGCTGGCGGCTGGAGCCAACACAGACAAAGCATACACTCACAGATGCACGCCTCTCATTGCAGCAAGTTCTCGTGGCCACGGGGAAATCGTGCGATTGCTGCTAGGGGCCAGCACGGACCAAGACTCGGCAGACAAGGACGGCCGGACGGCTTTGATGTGTCTGCATGAATACCGATCCGAATTGGGTCATTGTGCCGACCAGGACTTGGAACCCAACGACGGTGATGCAGCCGAAACCGCACGCCTGCTGTTGAAGGCCGGTGCCGACAAAGATTTGGTAGACAAGTGCGGCTGCACAGCTTTGCTGTATGCATCTGCACGTGGTCTTGTCGAGGTCGTGAATTTGCTGTTGGTGGCCGGAGCTTGTGTGGACAAAGCAACCACAGACGGCCACACGGCTCTGACTGAGGCCTGTTTCCGTCGCCATGTCGAAATCGCACGTTTACTGTTGGAGGCCGGTGCCGACACAGACCCGGGAAGTCATCGCGGCACTTCGGCTTTGATGCTTGCATGTCAACAAGGCAACGTCGACCTTATGCGCCGGCTGCTGGAAGCCGGCGCCGATACGAACTTGGTGGACAAAGATGAAGCTACTGCTTTGATGACGGCAGCCAGAGGCCGCGACGTCGAAATCGTCCGTCTCCTTTTGGATGTCGGCGCTGATAAGGACTTGGCAAACCGTTGGGGGGTCACAGCATTGATGTATGCCAAGCAAGGAAGCCCTTGTGCTGACAAATGCTCGATCATTAACTTGCTGTCATGAGCCACCGTGTCGCATTTGGTCAGACTTAGACAGTTGCATTGTGGCAATGAAGAAAGATGCACGGGCAGGGTGCTGTCTGCTACACACCAAACCGTCTTAAGCAGTACCAAGCCTAAACCCGAAACCCTAAACCAAGTGACAGCAATGCTGCAAGCCTTGAAGGCTCACCTCTTATTCATTTCAGATCTTGAGCTCTCAAACCTTGGACCATCGGCTGTTTATGGCTAAGAGGTAGGCCCATCGACTAGGGCTTCGGGGTTGAGGGGTTTAGGGATTTAGGGGTTAGGGTTTAGGGCTTTGAGGGGCTCTCCCGGGTAATCACCTGCAGCTCTGAATGCTTGTGTAGGGTTCAGCTTCATCTGATGAAAGGGCCCCTAAATGAGGTAACCCTCTATGTATACCCAGACCCCCGGGAGGATCTAGAAAGTAGATCCCCTAATTTGAGGCCCTATACTACTAAGGGTACTTTATAGGAACCCCCATTAAGGGATCTACTTTTTGGATCCTCCCGGGGGTCTGGGAAGTAAACCCCAGAAAGTTGGAAACCTGATTCAGGACAATTCGTGCTGGGATTCCCTATATATTACTCTGAAGGATTGAGGTTATTGGGTTTCCAACTTTCGGGCTTCTACTGTAACCCTAACTGGACCCATAAAACCTATCCTTTTCAGGAGTCGCTGTTATGATTTCCTTATATAGGTCCTTGGAAAGGTAGGTTCTTGGGGGTTGGAGAAAACCCTAAGCCCTGAACCCTGCTGTACTTAAAGGATCATGGGACTGAGTAACTAGGGTTATAAATAAGGTAACTTTACTTATAATTACTTATAACCCCAATTAGGGGACTTATAACCTTACTTACTAAGTCCCCTGATCCTCCAAGTAAACCCTAGACCCTAAGCCCTAAACCCTGTACCCTAAACCCTAAACCCTTACTTACTAAGTCCCCTGATCCTCCAAATAACCCTAGACCCTAAGCCCTAAACCCTATACCCTAAACCCTAAACCCTATAGATCCCTTTAAGGAACCCTATAGATCCCTTACTAAGTCGCCCTTTAAGAACCCTTACTAAGTCCCCTGATCCTCCAAGTAAACCCTAAACCCTAAACCCCTAAACCCTAGACCCTAAGCCCTAAACCTTACTAAGTCGCCCTTTAAGAACCCTGCTGTAACCCTAAATCTTAAACCTGAAAGGAGCAAATGAGGCCCTGAAGTTTTGGAGCCCTCGCTCCTGAGTTGCGGTGTTCAGGAACAGGGGGCCCCCGAATAAGTGGCTTAGGGTTCAGGGTTTAGGGTTTAGGGTTCAGGGTTTAGGGTTTAGGGTTCAGGGTTTCGGGTTTAGGGTTTAGGGTTCAGGGTTTAGGGTTTAGGGTTCAGGGTTTAGGGTTTAGGGTTTATAGGGCTCAGAGTTTAGGGTTTATAGGCTTCGAGGTTTAGGGTTTAAGGCTTTAGGGTTTAGGTTTTCAGGTTGAGGGTTTAGGATTTGATAGGGCTTAGGGTTTAAACCCAACTAATTACAAATACTGTTCCCGTAGAGTCCCTAACAGAAGCCCAAAGCCTTCTGCAAATTTGCCCCTATGAAGGTGAAGCTCCAGAAAGAAGTGTCTTGTTAACACTCTTATAGCAACCTCGAAAGACCCAAAATCCCTATAACCCTAAACCCTATTATAACACCATTTTCGAAACCCTACATGGCTAGTGTGATCTTCAGGAATCGCCCTCACCGCGAAGCTTAACGAAACTACGAATACATTATAAACCCTATAGCCTAATCAATCGTGAACCTTGTTATTGGGCAGTAGAAGCCCGGCAGACTCCCCAAACAAAGAACCCTTCGCCCACGTAAGAAAATGGACAGCTAGGACTCCCTATCGAAGCGACGCCGTTTCCGCACGGATACTCCGTCGGACAGTGCAGAAGCAAGTTCAACCACAAAAGGGCAATAAGACCTCTTCGAATAGAAGCTTAAATACATGACACGCCATTCCCTGATGGTCCCTAGTACACTGATAGACTGATAGTATACCATATCCCTCGAACAGCAATCAAATTCTTCCCTTATATCACCAACAGTGAAGAAGTAGAGCCATAATGTTTGCACCAGGCATTGTGCGGCAGCTGATGGCTGACTATTCTTGCGGGGTGCAGTGGTAGAAAACATGCAATGCCCCTCGCCAAAGACAACACACGCCAACAAGGGGAAACCTCAAGCCTACTGTATCGACTTCGATCCTTCTACCCTCAAAACCCTAAACCCTAAACCTTCGATCCTTCCTTCTATACCCTCAAACTAAGCCCCAAAGTCCGCAGCCCCAAATCCTACTCCTTACACCGATGCTGATCTTCCCCTAAGCCCTATAAGCCTAAAAAGAGTCCATGGCCGTGTACACCTTTGGGAGTTTTCGAAAATTGGGGGGGGGGTGCCTTATTTTGGGGTCCTCATAATAAGGTCCTACTATTTAGGGTGCTATATTAGGGTTCCCTAGTTTCGGAAACCCCCATTTTGGCCCTCTCCGGAGCCTGAGGGCGTTTAGGTGAAGAAATTCGGACGTTGGGGTTTGGGGAGGGGGGGGTTAATGATCATGGCGGCTCGGGTGTACGGTTTTCGGTTTAGCGTTGTGTAGAGGTTTCGGGCTTCAAGCAGTACTTTTGGTCCTTTTTGAGGCCATGTGGGATCTCCTTCGTTTTGTAGCTGTCCAGTGCAAGAGATACTGAGCTTTTGGAACAGCAATGGGCTATCTTAATACCCTAGACCCATAAACACTATAAAGCCCTAAGCCCTAAATCCTAAATACTAAGAATTCCAGAGTTTCGCTGTTTCGGGTTTGGGTTTGAAGACTCAGGGGTTACGTACGGGTTCCTTCAAAGGTTACTATAAGGGTACTATAAGGGTTCCTTCAAAGGGCTCTATAAGGGTTTAGGGATTAGGGTTTGGGAGTTTCCGAAAATCGGGGACCCTAACAGATTACCCTCAGTAGTAGTAGTAGGATCCTGATTATAAGGACCCCAAAGTAAGGATGTACGGGTCTAGGGTTTAGGGGTTAGTACGATTTAGGGTTTAGGGCTCTATAAGGGGTTTAGGGTTTAGGGCTTAGTACGGGTTTAGGGTTTTAGATTTAAGGCTTAGGGTTTACGGGTCAAAGGTTTGAAGAGTTCTGGGCTTTAAGTTGGAATGAAGCACGACATGCGAGTCTGAGCAAATGGGGGACCGTAGTGCAGACGGTAAGTTGTAGAAATCTTAGTATAATACAGCCCCCAGACAAGGCACCCTTAACTTAACTGTACAGTATGCGCCGCCCTGGCGGTGTTTATGTTCGACGGTTGTGCTGTTTTCAGCAAAACTTAGTTTGTGCGTTCGAAAATCTCATTCTACGGGGCAACGGCATATAGACATAAAGGATTCAAACCTATCCCCCAGCACGTTCAACGGTTGATGGTTAGATGCCTTTGTCGGGGTCCTACTCGGATTTCAGGGAGAAGGAAGGCATTCGTTGCAGTACGCGTGCTTGCGGTGTTTCGAGACTTCGCCTCTGTACAGCCTCATGGGAAGTCTGCAGTGGAGCACAGAGACCGCCACCGGGACCACGCGATAAAAGTCATTTGGAGACTCCCTGCTCTTCGCTTAGAGGCTCATGGGTACCCAGAGAGCCCCTTATCCCTTGATTAAGGAAATCCCTTAAATTGTAAAGAGCTCCATATTATGATTTAGGCTATATTCCCAAATTAAGGGGTGTTGGGCTGTCCGGGCAGTTATAATGTCGGGTTACAAGTAGGGTAATTACAATTATGGCCCATAATGGGGGCCTTATAACTCCACCGTCATCTGGGATAAGGTACACTTGATGATCTTTGAACGTTTATCTTGATCTTGCAGGAGTTGTTATGTGTGGTATCCCATGGTTCAAGAAGGATCAGGAAATATTATTGAAGATCATGCTGAGCGTGCACCGTGCCCTTGCCAAAGCACACGCCAGCACTTGCAAAGACCCTCCTTCCTGCCCACCACCCCACCTGCCTACCTACGTATCTGCCTCCCTACCATCTACCTACTTACCTAGCCAATTACCAACTGCCACCTGCACCCTAAACCCTAAACCCCTAAACCCTAAAC
This sequence comes from Symbiodinium sp. clade A Y106, assembly GCA_003297005.1. NCBI lineage: Eukaryota > Dinophyceae > Suessiales > Symbiodiniaceae > Symbiodinium > Symbiodinium sp. clade A. The sequence continues at coordinate 82,564 of BGNK01002323.1, read as the reverse complement.
CCTAAACCTACCCATTCCTGCCTGCCTGCCTGCCCAAGCCTGAAATGCCCAAGCCTGCTCTCAAGCGATGCCCTCTTCGTAGCAACCCTTAAAGGAACCCTAAAGCCTAAAGCCCACTAAAGGAACTTTTAAGGGAACTTGAAAGGAATCCCAAAAACCCTCCAGATCCTAAAGCCGAAATCGGGAATTCCTAAACCCTAAACCCTTAAATCCCATGGCTGCGACTGTGGCATGGCACCGATGCCGTTCTTCAGGCCCGGGCTGTTTTGGGGGCTTGAAGACTTTAGGGTTTAGCGTGTAACCCTTGTTCTGCTTACATAACCCTAAACCCTAGTTACTAAGTCCTATGATCCTCCAAGTATCATCGGAGAACACACTGAAGCCCGGAGCTCGCAAAATCGGAGACTTGCGCTCGAGGTGCCTGCTAGAGAGCGGAGAAAGGGAGGTGGCTTAGGGTTTAGCGTTCCTTTAAGGGATCTAAAGAGGGTTCCATAAGCAATCTATACGGTTTAGGGTTTATGGTTTGTGTGTTTTATAGGGTTTTTTGAGTATGGGATTTGGGTCATAGGGGTTCGAAGGATAGGGTGGCCGGAAAAAGAGAGAGTACTGTTAAAGGGCCGGGAATTTCTATTCGGGTTCTGCAAGGAGTTCATTACAGGGGTCTGGACAACTACGAATACTGTTCCATACGGCTCCTTGTTCTTAAATTTTAGTATACTATACTCTCAAGTCCTGATTGAACTTATTAGGGCTACAGTGTTAGTGAGGGTGGCGCTTCCGGGCCGCCGTTTTCAATTTTGCTTACCCTTAGCATTTTATGGGCTACCTTAATGGGCTTCATTATAAGGGGGTTTATATGGGATATCCCCATCCTAATTTTTGTAGGGCGCCGTAAAGGACCTGGGTTCCCCAACACTACCCATTTGCCCTTTGTATGTTGGGGTCTCCTTATTCAACCAGAGTACGGGTTTATGGGTGTCTTCAGACCTTTTTTTATAGCGTTTTGGCATTCATGTTTTTTGGATTGGAGGGAAAGAGTTCGGATGTGTTTAACTTTTCAGGCAAGCTCACTGTGTACTTCTGGGGCCTCAATCGTCAGAACAGTGTTTTGGGGTGAACTGTAGTATAGCAGCAGGGATCCGTAAGACATGATATTAGTAGCTACTCGGGTCTCTAACCGAGACTTCATCATTAACGAGACCCGGGTGGGACCCCTGTATCCAAGAGCTCCATAGGGCTTTGGGTAACGGGTTTCTGCCCAAGCTCCAAAGGTGCGATGAGCTCCACTTTTGTACCTTCAGACCCCAGCCCTTTTAGGTTTCCGCAGGGTTGCTAATGCATGGTGTGCAAAAGTGCACGCCGTAATGAAATAAACAAGCGACCTGTTTGAGAATGAAAATGCCGTACAATGCCCGCTCAAACCTTTCAATACTGTTGATGGACAAAATCCTGCATGACCCTAAGGACCCTAAACTATGGGAATTATGGTATATTCCTTATAATGGGTAATGCAGGATTTTGTCCATCAACAGTATCCATGGTAAGCAATCTAAGACTAGCGATGAACGGTTATCGTTTTGGGATGAGACCCAGGATCCGATTCTAGCCTCCGGAGCCTATCTGAAAAGGGTTTAAGAGCTTAGGGCTTCAGGGTTCAAGGATTTAGGTTTCAGGAAAGTATGAGTAGCTACACTTATGCCGCTCCATGAAACTCTTATTAGCTGTAAACTCAACTTTTCAACTTTAGGGGCCCTTATAAGGTAGTCGATTCTGACAGTTTCAACTTTTATTTCCTTGGGTTTTGGGCCAGTGAGAATTGAGGGTACTAGCAATGCTTAAACTAAAAATCCGGTTACTTGTGGCAAAACAACTGTGAACCTGTACCTAGAGGCTCATACCCTACCCCTTTTTTAGGGCGCCTACTTTTTAAGATAACTGATCCTTACCATAAAACTAGATATCCTAAAAAAGGGGTAGGGTATGAGCCTCTAGGTAAGAAGACCCGCAAACCTAGAGACCCGAAAAAGTACGAATCCCAATACTATATAGTAGAAGCCAGAAAGTTGCAACATGGCTTTAGGAGGATTAGTGTTAGGATTCCTTATACTTTGCCTTAAGGGCAGGAGGAGAATGATGTTCCAACTTTCTGGCTTCTACTATAAACGGGCCGGAATAGATCCTAACAGTACTCCTTGGGGGTTTAGGGCTTAGGGATATAGGGGTCGGAATAAATCCTCATGGTACTCCTTAGGGTTCCGTGTTTTGGTTATAGTATAATATACACCGAGAACCTATTCCAATTGTTAAGGCCCCTTTCCAAAACCCTAATAGCAGGCAAGTAGCTCGAACTTTGCATATCAGCCTTGAGGCAGTGCAGACCGGGGCTGAGATATAGATCCTGCAACTTGCTCTTCGCCGACAGCCTTCAATACTGGGACCGTTAATACATGGAATAGGCTTGTTCGGTATACTCGTTGATATCAGAAAAAATCAGGAACAGTTTTCCCTCACATGCGTATGCAATTCGAGATGATACCCTAAACCCTATGAGCGGCAAACCCAATACCCTTTAACCGCTATACCCTGCATCCTATGACCACTCAAGCCGGAACCCCATTACCAGCAAGCCTTAAACACTGAACCCACCGAAAATGAGCAAAGCGTTGGGATCTCCGTCTTGGACGTTTTCCTATACTATACTATGCTATACTATACAACTTATACTATATACGACTGTACCATACCCCAAGCCCCAAACCCCAAGTCAGAAATCCAAGATTGCATGTTGAAGGTGGCCCTTGCTGCGGTTCATCATGGTTGGAATTGGTCAAGTTCAGCAGTCATAGCAACAAGAGTAATAAAGGCGATAGTCACAAGAAAACTAACGAAAAGCGTCATTCTCTAATGCTTTAGGTGTAGGGTCGAGGTTTGCGGTTTGCAGCTTTCGGATTTCGGTTCTCCTCAAAACCGCCAGCTTTTCCCACTTCGGGCCTCGCAACATGCGCTTGAGCCCTGGCACGTACAAATTAAAGGCCCATAGCATACAACACTCAACCTGCAAAGCACAGTCGTTTCTTCTGTAGCTTGGCCGGCTATGCTGCGCATCACGCTGCTCTCAGGGGAGGAGGTGACGAGCCTTCCTCTCACGGAGCTTAGCAATGTGAAGGCCTTGAAGCAGCGACTACATCAGCAGCACGGCATGCCGCCACGCTTCAGGCAGAGGCTTCTTCACGAGGGCAGCACTTTGGGTGATGCCGTCAAGTTGGAAACCGTGATGGATCTGCAGATCTTGATAGTGGACTTCGACGAGGCTGCCGAGGTCCTGCAGTTAGATCTCTACGACGCGGCAGGCTTGGGCAACCTGACACAGGTGGGCAGACACAACAATTCTTGAAGATGATGTTAAATTAAGCCCTAAGTGCTCTGCCCCCTCTGTGTGAAAAGCACCCCTCTTCCTGCTGGATCCTCAGCAAGAGGGATCCCTGGGCTTCTCGAAACGGCTATGGTAAAGTCCAAAAAGTTGGAAACCGGATTAAGGCCAAATAGTGCTGGGATTCCCTATACATTACTCTTAAGGATGGAGGGGGGTTCCAACTTTTGGGCTTCTACTGTAGGTCGAAAGGCTACTGCAGCTCCCGATGGACCCGGATATTTGGTTCGGCAAGTGGTACATTACATTAATGATTCATGCCTCAGAGAACGGCCAAGCAGATGTCGTACAGTTGCTTCTGGAAGCCGGGGCCGACAAAGATTTGTGTGACATGCATGGCTGTAGCCCATTGCTTACTGCAGCAAAGGGCGGTCACGCTCCAGTCGTGCGATTGCTTTTGGAAGCCGGTGCCCAGAAAGATTTGCCCAGCAGTGGCGGTCGCACGGCCTTGATGTGTGCTGCCAGCGAGGGTCATGCTGCAGTCGTCCAGCTACTGCTCGAGGCCGGTGCTCCAACGGATGCTTGTGACAATCAGGGCAACACAGCGCTGATCTATTCGGCAATGACCGGTCATGCCCGAGTCGCAGAGTTGCTGCTGGAGGCCGGCGCCGACAAGGAGTTGCGTGACATCCAGGGCAACACCGCGCTGGTGATGGCAACTACAACCGAAATCCGGCGATTGCTGGAGGTCGTCAGCCATACAGCATGACCTGAGGCAGCGGCTGCTGATCGCTGAAGATATTGCCGAAAAGGAAGGCTTGCCTTCGGACGAAGATGCTACTAAAGAGGGCTCTACTTGAGATCCGAAATGTTCAGCTTAGTGTCCGTGGTTGACGCTTTGCTCTCAAAGTACCTTCGTTGGGATTTATGGCGAGCTCTAAGTGTGGCTCCCCCAAGCAAGTCCCCACTTACTGCACGCCCATGTTCTTTAAGGAAATGATTTAGTTCCCAACCGAGGAACTTTAGGAGTCTAGGGCACTTTGGAGTTTAGGGTTTAGGGGTACTTGGGTACTGACGGCTTTCCGGGCTTCTAGCGTACTTCGACCCAAACTCCTTGGGCCTTTGGCGTGCTGACATCCTAGGTAGCATTAGGTAGACCCCTTCAAGGAGGCCCTTCTTAACCCTACTTATGGCTCTCTTAAGAGGGACCTTGTTGAGAGGGTCTATATCCCCAAGGGTCCCGCTAATCCTAAATCCTATGACACCTCGGATTGCAGAATTCCAGAAAGGGAGATCTCTAATTTGTCTTATTATCACTATTTCTATTATTATTGCTATTATTACTATTATTGCTATTATTACTATTATTACTACTATTACTATTGTTACTATTGTTGCAATTATTTTTCAAGGGCTCCCAAAAAATGGCATCAGGTGTAGGGTTTTGGGTTCTGTAACCTCCCAAAAAGTCTTGAAATGAACCGTGCCCTAAGGCTCCCAACGGGGTCATGGGCCTTCTGGGGGAGGGTTTGGGCTTTGGGGGCTACGGTTTGGGATCTCACTACGAGGGTCCAGGAGCCTTAGGGTGCATGACAATAGAATCCTGAAGCATATAGGAATCCCGAAAGAGCACCAAAACCTAGCGATCTTTCAGGAAATTTCTCCTACTTTGGGGCTATAAATAGTTATAGTACTCAAATATAGGTAATTTTGCCTTATTTATAACCCTAGCCATTCTAAGCCCATGATCCTTGAAGTAGCGTGCCACGAAGGGACGGGACAGCTTCCGAGAGATGAAGATTGAGTTCAGGGTTTGTGATCCTAAGAAGCAGGGGAACTGCAGGCTCAGCGATGCCAGATCCATGATGAAGACCCCACTTCACTGCTCTTAGGAAGTATGTTTTAAGACTAATATCTGCAGGAGGATAATAAGATTAGGATTTTTGGGCGGCTAAGAACAAGATAAAGCCTTCCACCCGAAACCCCATAGTGTATTATGGGACCTTATACGTAGCCTGTTGCCGTGCATATCTGTTGTATATTATGCTACAAAGAGGCATATTCTCGGAATAAATAGTATTTTATGGTACGCCTTAACCTACCAAACGCTAGTTTTCGGCAGTTTATTATTCTAAGCCCAGCATAGAACGTGGTAGTTTTCGACAGGTTTAGGTATTATTCCTCTTACAGGCGGTTTAAGCTTGGGATAATGGCCTTAATAATTACCTCTACTGTGGCGGGGGCTCCTCATTATGACTATAGTATAGTGAGCCCCAAAACCCTGTTCTAATTATTAAGGCCCCTATATTATATTAGGGTTTGGGGTTTTGGTTTCGGGGAGCAGGGCGTAGGGTTTAAGGTTTAGGTTTGGGGTTCAGGGCCTTCGTTGCTTTAGGGTTTTGGGGTTTAGGGTTTGGGGTTTAGGGTTTGGGGGTTTAGGGGTTTGGGGTTTAGGGTTTGGGGGGTTAGGGTTTAGGGGTTTGGGGTTTAGGGGTTGACAAGGGCTGCTCATAACCGGTTGTAAGGTTCCTTAATCGGCTTTGTAAATATTGTTACAGGGCAGGGCGTGCGCAAGAGGATTTCCTGTAAAGGTTGTTTACAGGATTCGGGATTAGGATGCAGGGTTTGGGCTTTCATAAAGGGGAGACGAAGTTTTGTAGGGTGAAATTCAGAGGTTTGCATGGGACTTGTTGGAGGGCCTTCTCAACGTTGCTATGGGGTCTTGCAAAGGTTTGTTTAGAGGTTGAAAGGGTTGGTATAGGGTTGTCTAGGTTCTTGTGCGAGGGTTGTTGATAGGGCTTGTTGTCGGGTTTCTTGTAGGATTTGCAAGGGGCTTCCTAGAGTTGTACAGCGCTTCGTAAGCGTCTTTACGATGTTCCCAGAATCTATTTAAGCGAAGGCTCCAGCATGTGCTGTGAATCACGATTTTGGTGGTAGGGCCAAGATCTTGTGGTTTGCCGCCAGGCCAAGGCCCCGAATCCATAGTCCTTTCTGCCGAAATTCTGCAGTCAGTCTCGTGCCCTGCAGCATTGGGGCTCCGTATTATATTTAAGTAGAGAACAATATACCCCAAAATCCTATTCCAATTATTCAGGGCCAAAGGCCATGCTGCGCATCACGCTGCTCTCAGGGGAGGAGGTGACGAGCCTTGCTCTCGCGGAGTTGAGTGACGTGAAGGCCCTGAAGCAACGACTGCATCAGCAGCACGGCCTACCGCCGCGCTTCAGGCAGAGGCTTCTTCACGAAGGCAACACTTTGGATGATGCCGTCAAGTTGCTGGGCTTTGGAGTACCATACTTTAGTACTTTTTTTCTTATTGGAACCATTATGAAATACAAGTTTATACTTTTTTCTCCCTGGTTACTTAGAAGCCCAGGTTGGAAACCGAGATAGATCTGCAGCTCTTGATCGTGGACTTCTCCGAACCTTCGGGAGACCAGAGCCGAGAGCTAAACGGAGCGGCGTGGTTTGCCTATGTGGCCAAGGCACGGTGTGCGCTATTGACAAAACCGAGCAACGACATCTCCTGAAATTCTGAACCCCAAAACCCTAAAGCCTTAAACTGGCGTAGTTTGCTGTGCCGCAAAGCACAACAACTTGCTAGACCTCGGAAACCGGTGATTTCTACTTGCAGGTTCATGGGTAGTTATAAGAAGGTAAACGCACAGCAACCCACGCTTTCTCAAGCTCTCAGGTTGAAGCTCTGCTGCAGCTCCCCATGCACCCAGATGCTCCAGATGAGCATGGGGTAACGCCATTAATGTTCGCATCTCAGCGCGGCACCGTGGAGGTCGTGCAGTTGCTCCTTGAGGCCGGTGCTGACAAGGATCGACGTGACGTCGAGGGTCGTATAGCACTCATGGCCGCAGCATGCGGCGGTCATGCTCCCGTCGTGCAGCTGCTGTTGGAGGCAGGTGCTCAGAAGGATCTTCGTGATGATCGTGGCAATACTGCGCTGATAACTGCAGCAGAGTACGGTCATGCTTCAGTCGTGCAGTTGCTGCTGGACGCCGGTGCCCAGCTGGACACGTGTGACCTTGAGGGCTACACAGCACTGATGAGTGCAGCATCTGAAGATCATGGTCCAGTCGTTCGACTGCTTCTGGAGGCCGGCGCCGCGAAGGACGTCCGGAATGAACAGGGCCACACAGCGCTGACGATGGCAACTGATCCCGAAGTCCGGCAAATGCTGGAGCGCTGAAGTGCTGAAAAACGCTTGGAGCAAGGAATCTGTGAAGCCCGCCTTGTGACGCTGCGGGGCACTACCAGACCAAGAAGCCCCTTTCGAGCCTTTTTTAGTTGCTCGGTAGTTGAAGAGTGTAGGCTAGATCCGAGACCTATCAATTCCTTGAAGTCCTCAGCGATGCGCAAAACTTCGTATTCTTTCAGTTTCAAGCGGCGCGTCGCTGACGGCATCGAGTGTCCCCGAAGCTTCAGAACCCTTCCTCGGTAGCCCCGTGAGGGAATGTCCATGGCAGAAGTTCCGGCAGCTCTCGACGTAACGATCTCGCTTCGCCGTTAAAGAGCTTCCCAGTTAATGCAAAAAAGCAAAGGATCAACACATTGTCATAAGCAGGATACCTTTCAAGAAACTTCGAAACCAATTGAGTCATGAGCAGGAACAAGCAGGGAAGACAACGGCATCGTCGTCACCATCAGCACAGTCTTAGGAAGAACAAAAACTTTGCAAAGTAACGATGAGTCGAAAGCACTGCAGGCACCGTTCCGGGCATCGCTGCCTTTGAAGCAGCCGAGAGAACCGAGAAGCGGATGGTCGAGGGTTCCCTTCTTTTCAGGTGGCACAGCAGAGCTCAATACGGCTGATAAAGGGATCTATAGTAGGGTTCTATAAGTATAGGGGCCTTAATAATTGGAATAGGGTTTTAGGGCCTATACTTTTAATAAGGAACCTCCAACATACGGCTGATGGTCAAAATCCTGCATTACCCACAATAAGGAATATACCGTAATTCCCATAGTTTAGGGTCCTTAAGGTAATGCAGGATTTTGACCATCAACCGTACCGCTTCAATGTTCCTTGAATGTTGTCCGCTTGTGGCTTCGGGGTTCAGCCGCGGCGAGGGGTTCTTTGCTGAAGGGGCGTACAGCACTGCTCGTTGTTTCTCCACCTCAAAGGCTTTCGGCCCTGCTTACATCCACTTGACAGCTGGAGCAGGGAGTTGCTAGGGGGCATATTATATGGGAGTTTCCGAAAATTAGGGGTACCTTATTGCCTTATTTTGGGGTCCTCATAATAAGGGTCCTACTATTTAGGATACTATATTAGGGTCCCCCTATTTTCGGAAACTCCCATGTCGCGTTTCAGGATGCATTCATGCCAGGGATGGCCGGGTGGTGATGGGCTTCTGAGGTTCCGGGGTGAGGTTTTCCTGCGTTTCGAGACTGTTTCTCCGGCTTTGGAGTTCAGTTTTTGCTTACACTCGCGACAGCGATGACGAAAATATTGACAGTAACAGCAACTGGGCTTTGGAGTACCATACTTTAATACTTTTTTACTTAAAGGAACCATTATGAAATAGAAGTTTATACTTTTTTCTCCCTGGTTATTTAAAAGCCCAGGCAAGCATAGTAGCTAGTTGCGAGCTTTGGGGGCGACTGCTGCAGGGCTGAAGGCTTCAAGGGTGTAAGAAACTTCAGGGGTTGTCGGTTTCGCGGGTCTGCCAGTTTGAGATGAAGATCAGGGGCTTAGGGCGTGAGGTGCAAAATCCTCAACCTCAACATGGGAGTTTCCGAAAATAGGGGACCCTAATACAGTACCCTTAATAGTAGGATCCTTATTATAAGGACCCCAAAATAAGTACCCCTATTTTCGGAAACTCCCACATCCTCCAACTTGAGATCGATGTGCATGTCCCCAAAACTCTTGAATTCCGATAAAACATGAGATCATAGATCCTAGTACCTAAGCCCTCCACTTGATTCTCTGAAGTCTTCCATACAGAAGCCCTGCAACCTAGATTCAAGAGTCTCCATGCCGAGGTGTAGAGTTTGAGCTTCGAATTGCAATCGAGCTTTCGGCTTAAACGGCTTTTGTCGTGACCTACAGATGCCCCCAAACAAACCCAGCCTAAATCAAGCCCAGAACAGATTCTAGCTGCGGTTTTGCGATGATCTCTCGCCCAATGCATTATAGACTATCAACACTCTGTTTGGGGTTCCTGAGTAAGAGTATATAAGATAATGTACCCGAAAACCCTACTCAAATTGACATCCCTCCGGGTTCCCTGTTATAATTATATACTATAGCAGAATGTACCTCAAAACCCCATAGCATCCTGTAGGGCGCTTTGATATAACTATAGTAGAATGTACCCCCCAAACCCCTTAAAGGAATCTCATTCTAACTCCTAATTCTTATGATGACTACCCTTTAAGGTACTCCAAAACCCATTCTAATTGAAAGCCATATGGGCTCCTTATCATAGCTATACTTGGAGGGGCAGGGGACTTGGTAAGTAGGATATAAGTAGAGTTATCAGTACCCTAAATGGAGTTACCCCATTATAACCCTATACTTATAACCTACTTACTAAGTCCCGAGCCCCCCCAAGTAATGTACCCCCAAATAACGATAGTATAATGAGCCCCCCAAACCCCATTCAAAGTATTGATGCTCTTGATACCCTACATTCAACCCTTTAAAGGAACCCTAACTTGAACAACTTAAAGGAACCCTATTCTAATTCTTAAGGCCCTTATCTTACAGGATTGGCCTGGAAAGGGCTCTGCTGGAGACCTGGCCTCGGTTCGGTGCTGGAGGCCCCCTAAAGACTTTCCCAAGAGATCCTACGAGGTGAATAGGCGGTTCAGGGATTAGGGGTCTCGGGGTTCTTGTTGCAGGGCTGCAAATAACCGGGCGTTGTAAGATTTGTATAGGGGATTTTGTAACTTTTGTTAAGAGGCAGAGCGCGTTCGTGAGCGTTTTTGCTTTAACTGTGTGTTCTGGGGATTCGGTTTGGGCATTTTGTGAAGTTTTGCTGGTGAAGGTTTGTAAGGGTTTTTCATAGAGTTGTATGGGTTTTCTAAGAGTCCTAGACTATCCGTTGTAGGCCTTCTTGCAGGGGTCAAGCAATGCTCTTCTTTATCGAATAGGGTTGTTGGGCTCTCCGGGTTGGGGTCTGTGATTTTGAAGGTGCAGGGTTGAGGGCTTTGGGGGTGAAGGTTCTAGCCAAGGCTGTAAATCACAGCTTTAGGGGTTTCCGGTTTGCAGCACTCGGTGCATGGGTTTCGGCTCTCCTCAGGACAGCTAGCCTTTCCGAATCCGGGCGCTTGCGAAAACACTGTGACATTGAGCCCTAGAATCGTCAACTCGGGCTCGCGAAATTGTGCAGCCAGTTGCCTCGTACCCTGCGCCTGGCAAGGCTCCGCATCACTCAACTTTCCGGGGAGGAGCTAACGTGCCTTCCTCTCACGGAGCTCAGCGCAGTGAAGGCCCTAAAGCAACGCTTGCACGAGCAGCAAGGCCTGCCGCCACGCTTCAGGCAGAGGCTTTTTCACGAAGGCAACAATTTGGATGATGTCGTCAGGTTGGAAACCGCGATGGATCTGCAGGTTGTGATTCTGGCGCTCTCCGAGATTTCTGAGCTCCAGCAAGAGCTACGCGGAGCGGCAATCAATGGCAACGTGGCCCAGGCAGGGTGTGCGCTACTGACATCCTCAAACTGACTCAAACTCGCGCCTTTGCTCTGCCACACATCGCAACAACCTCGTATGACTCGGAGCCCTGTTTTCATAGATCCTCAAGACAATGCTGCCCCATGCTTTCTCAAGCTAAGCGAACCTGGGAACCCTTTTGCTGTGGATCCTCAGAAGAAGCAACGTTTTCCTTCTCAAGGCCTCGGGCTGAAGCTCTGCTGCAGCTCCCGATGGATCCGCATGCCCCAGATGAATATGGGAGTTTCCGGAAATTAAGGGTGGCCCTTATTTTGGGGTCCTTATAATAAGGATCCTACTAGTTAGGGTCCTATATTGGGTTCCCCTATTTTCGGAAACTCCCATGTGGCATTTCGCCCTTAATGTTGGCCGCCGAGGAAGGCCACGTGGACATCGCACAGTTGCTCCTCGAGGCAGGTGCCGACAAGGATTGGCCCGATCTGACAGGCAAAACACCACTGATGTTTGCAGCAAGGTTCTGCTCAAGTTGCACAGCTATTGCTGGAGGCAGGTGCTCAGACAAATTTGAGTAATGACGAGAACGCTACAGTGCTGATGGATGCAGCAATCAACTGCAACGCTTCAGTCGTGCGGTTGCTGCTTCAACGGGGCGAGACAGCGGCGATGATGGCAACTAATCCCGAAGTCCGGCGATTGCTGGAGGCCAGTCCTACAAGACCTGAGGCAGCGGCTGCAGATCGTTGAAGCAATTGCTGAAAAAGCTTCAATCTGCGAGGATGCTTCGAAGCCTGACTTTTGCGCGGGTTCCTACCATCAACAAAGCCACAGAAAAAGCTTTTGCTCTGTGGCGATGTGTGGGAATGTTTGCGGATATTCCTGATGCACCTCTCGACGGTCTCACGTCGCAGTTTATGTTGCAAACCTAAACCTTCCACACATGTCAAAGGCAGCGTATCTGCGACATTCGAGACAAACTGAAGCTGCATGAACAAGAAAAGCAAAGAGGACAACGGAACCGCCATCAGCACCACCCGGAGAAGGTTTGCTAAAAAGATGATCAGCTGAAAGCGCTTGCAGGCTCCGTTCCGAGCATCGCCGCGAAACCGTCGAGGCGCGTGGTTGAGTGTCCTCTCGTTTCCATTGGAATCCCTTAGAGCACAATCCAAGGTTTAGGGTCTCAACCATTCCCAACAAATACTACTAGAACCCCCCTAAGCGTCCCTATGTAACAGCTTCCGTCGAAGTTTGGTAGTTTTTAGGCGGTTCTCATGATCCACAAAATTCAATTAATATAGGAGCTGGAACAATTAGTAAGAGCATCCCCTTTTGATGTAGTACACCCTTAGACCCTGTTGCAACTAGTTTGGCCCCAACATATTACGCTAGGGTATTGGGCTCTCTGGGTTTAGGTTGTTTCAGATATTGAAGACAGAAGTGATTTGGGGCGTTTAAGGCTAGAGTTTGTAATTAGGTTTAGCGGGTTCTTCAAGCTGTATGAAGAAAATCGGTGCCAAGGGGGCGGCCATGATAAGGGTACCTGTAACAGCCTAGTTGGTACCCCCGGGAGGATCTGCAAAGTAGATCCCTTAATGGGGGTTCCTATAGAGTACCCTTAGTAGTATAGTGCCCCAAACTAGGGGATCTTTCTAGATCCTCCCTGAAGGGGTCTGGGTAGTGCCAGCTTTGGAGGCGACTCCAAAGCTGACTCAAGCCATTTGCGTTTGAGATGTGGGTGGTTGTCAAAAAATTAGGGTGTTTTTGGGTACCCTAAATAGTAGGTGCCGTATTATAATAGGGACCCAAAAAGGGACCATTGACAACCACCCATGTGGTGCCGAAGGCTTCAGTTCAATGGTCTCCTTGAAGGGGCAGGGGACTTAGTAAGTAGGTTCTAAGTAGAGTTATAAGTGCCCTAAATGGGGTTACCCTAATTATAACCCTACTTAGAATCAACTTACTAAGTCCCCTGCCCCTTCAAGTAAGAGGTTTCAAGAGCTTCCGATTTGGCGCGCAGGTGTAGACTATGCAGTTTCAGAGTTTAGGGTTATAATATACCCCGAAACGCTGTTCTAATTATTTAAGAGCCCCATATAAAACCCCTATAGAACCCTATTATCGTAGCTCTTAAAAGGTGGAGGTCCAGGCCGAGGGCATGAGGTCCGAAATCCTGAACCAAACTACGTGCGCTAAACCATTTCAGTAGGCAGAGTTTAGAGTTTGGGGTTTAGGGTAGAGGGTTTTGGGGTTTTAGGGTTTTGGGGTTTTAGGGTTTAGGGTACAGTAGAAGCCAAAAAGATGGAAACCCCATAGCCTCAAGAGTAATGTATAGGGAATCCCAGCACTATTTGGCCTTAATCCGGTTTCCAACTTTATGGGGTTTACTGTAACCCTAGATTCGGTACGGAAAGTTCAGGTTCCCGTCGCTCCTACTAGCCTTCGGTTCCGGAGAGGGATGCTTCGCCCAAAACCCCGAAGTATCCTGAAGTCAGCGTCCTGGAAGGAGGGCCGTTGGGCGGGGGGACACTTTGGATATGTTTGGG